>CAJFCP010025911.1:152293-181528 GCA_904066005.1 Synergus itoensis | reverse complement strand
ATTGGCTGAAATTTGAATCGCGCGCCAAATTTTGACCAATGGTAGTATTTCTCTAGCGAAAAGCCAATATGTGCTGCCATTGGTCAAAATTTGGCGCGCGATTCAAATTTCAGCCAATGGCAGAATTTCTCGAACGGAAAGTCAGTGAACAGTCTCAGGGCTGTCGAAAAGTAGCCTGGGGGGGAATCAAGGGGCACTGCAATTGCAATTTTACAACTAAAATGATATGTGAGCAGAACTGGAACAGAAAAAATAATCAAATAAAACCGTTTATTTATGAAGCTAATAACCATAAAAACTAAAAAGTTGATAGAAAACTAATTTCAAGTTTATTTCTTATTTCTTATAATACTAACCCCATTTCGAATGCTTATATATTAAACTGCTAACAATTTTACAGGTTCAGTGCTACCCTCGGCTTGTATCGAGTTCTCAAAGACGAGATTTCAAGATTATTTCTAGTCATGTGGATTTATTTCTATGTGTTATTTTTGTACCTCGTAAATTCTCTTCCACAAGATGACTTTGAGTTCATGGTTTTGAATGAAGTGCATCCCGTTGTTCCAGATGTAGGTAAGCTATTTTTTTAAGTATGTATAATAGCGTCCAATTTTGAGGTTTTTTTTTTTGCAAACTATGAAATAAAAATTAAAAACAATGAATTATTGTAGTAAAGTTCTCACCTGAAGTTATAAGCAATCTACAAAAAACTAATCAGGATCCAGAAGTTCGACCAGGACTCTTTGAAGGCGACATAGCTATGTCAAACGAAGTGAGTTAAAATGATGATTCAAAAGTTCAATCAATGATGCAGAATTTGCATAATTATTTTTATTAAGGCCAGAAGTTAATTGTAAATACTAAATATGTTTTAGTACTATAATTATTGGCGTTTAGGATTGCGATGGGATGTTTTTCCCGAAAAAATATGGGACAAAAGAACTGTTCCTTATGTGATAAGTCCACTTTACAGTAGGTCTTTTTTTTTTTTACAGAATTACTGTCTTTTTACTCTTTTTTTAAATGAATAATCAAATTAGCATAAACTATAACTTTTTAGAAACTGCCGATTACGTGACAATATACAAAGCTTTAACGTATTTAAATTACATGACGTGTGTCAAGTTTATTCCATGGAATGGAAAGGCTAAGGACTTTGTGGTTATTTGGCCAACAAAATATCCAGAAGGGTAAATAAAAGTTATTAAGATTGTAGATTATAGTACTTGATTTTGAATTTCTAAGAACGTAAAACACAAATATTTCTTTTACAGCTGTTGGTCTTTTGTTGGTAAATTTGGAGGAGTGCAAATTTTATCTTTACAACCACCTGATGAAAACGGCCCTAACTGTTTAGGAAACGAAGGAAAGGCTATTCATGAACTAATGCACGCTTTAGGTATTTTTCACGAGCAAAGCAGAGCGGATAGAGACATGTTTGTAAAAGTTAATTTTGAGAATATTATTCCAAGTAAGTTTCTTCAGCAATTAAAAGAATAATGAATATTATATACACATTATCATTACTACTTTTGTTTTTCAGAGTTTAGAATAAACTTTGCTAAGCATAGCACGAAAAATACTACTTACAATTACGAGTATGATTATAATAGTATCATGCACTATGGGAGTCATTTCTTTAGTACACATAAGGATAAGCCAACTCTAGAACCATTAGTGCCAGGAGCAAAACTGACGGGGCAGCGGAAAGCAATGACGAAGACAGATTGTCTTAAAGTCAATGATTTATATGGTTGTCTTTCCAAACCAAAGTTGGCAAGAAGATACAATCTTATTTGTCAGACTTTGGGTATATGAATAGCATAATTCTCAAATAATTGAAATAAACCTATATTTAATTAAAACACACTTTAATATCTTTCTCGAAAGTAGACTTTTTTTTACGTAGGTGTATTAAAAATGAGGCACATTGAAAGTAATTACGAATTGAAAATAGGTTTTACATTTTTTTTCTTTATTTCATATCTGAAACATGACATTGATGTGCAATACTAGTTTACCGAACATTTAGTTGCAGCACAGTACTCTGTATCCGAATGATGATATATGTCGTAAAAGTTGTTTAAACTTTTTTATGAGACACTTTGTTTAATAGTTTTACACTTGATTTCACTTATTGAGATAAAAAAAAGTTTCGTGAGCGGATCTAGAAACGATCAGGTCACTCTTTAAGATGTTGGAATGAATACTGAAGATTCTGTTCTAAGCCATCATTTAATTTAACATTGGATGAATACAATGCTCGTAAACTTTTTTTTTATTTATTTTTTTTTTAACTGAAAAAATTTCGGAATGCTTTTCTTAATTTCATTTTACTTTATGATTTTTAATAATTGCACAAACGCCTTAGTATTTCCCGAAAATATTGATGAAAATGGTAGAAAGACGTTTGTAAACAATAAAAATAACGAAAATCTGGCTCAGAACAACGTTCTAAGACTAAGACTAAACAAATGAGTAAAAAAAATTTTGTTACTAATGGTTATCCAAGCAACCAATAAAATTCCACAATTCATTGACCTTCATTTTAACTAAAAATATGTCCATTGAAAGTTCTTTAAAGTATACTTGATACTTTCCATTGAATGTCCAAAATAAAGTTAATTTTTATTTACCTACCTAGTCAATACAACTTCAAATTATCCAACAATGGAAAATGTTGATACGACTGGCGTTAATATAAAATTTGTACTGTTCAGGAATCACTTATTTTTAAGAATTCGCTACATTTATTCAATTTTTAAGAATGCCATGGAATTTGACAATGAATCTAACATGAACAGAAAATATTCGAGATTGTCATGAATCATCTTGATCTCGAATATTAAATAAACATTTGAACTCCCAATGAACATTACGTACAAAGAAGTCTCGAGTAACCTCTTTTTAAATATAATAAAAATTTAGATGTTGCTTGAGAACCCATTGCGTTCTAATAGTAACGAAAACTAAGATGTATAAATAAAATTGTTTTAGTCAGCGAGACGACCTTATTGGGGATATTTTCTGCACCAACGTGATAGTCATAGTGAGTCCTTAGAAGGTCGTCGTTTACTCCATTTTTAAACCCGTAATTGGGCCTACGAATCAACTGTAATTGAAACTGCTGTTTCTACCAGAGTCGAATCGTTTGTGTGCACCAGAGAAAGTATTTTCCCTTCCTCGTCCTCCACCATATCCCCATCGATCTGAATAAAAAACAGAAGAATTAGTTTCTAGCACTGGAAATGAATTACATAGATTTCAAGTAAAATAGATATTCAGAGATACTTACTTCTACCTCCGTATCCTCCACCACCACCTCCTCTTGCAGCAAGTTCGGAGAGTTTGGGGTTTATGATTTGATTAGCTTCTTGAAGAACATTTATGAGATCCTTTGCTTGCCTGCTGTTCTGGGGCGTGAAAAATGCGTAGCTTGTACCCGTGCTTTGGCTACGTCCCGTCCTTCCTATTCGGTGGATATAGTCTTCGGAAGATGATGGATAATCGAAGTTTATCACGTATTTAACATCGTCAACGTCTAAAGAAAGTTAGTTTGTTAGAATAACCAAATCGATGTCAAGCAATGATGTATAAAAATTGTATTGAAAAAGTACTTGATTTTACCGTCAGTATTTTTCAAGTACATTATAAAGATAAAATGATGCGACAAGTTGTTCAACTGTTTTTCTTTTTACGAGCAGAAATTAGCTTTTATCACTGTTTGGTATCAAAATAACAATGAGCAGCTAAAGTCATTAACATACACTTTATAGACATAACACTTTTGATTTTGCAGTACTAAAAAAGACAATAAATACTTTCTCTCGAATATGTGAAAGCTAACTTGATATTGTACATATTGAATAAATGTGTATTTACTTTCATTGGAAATACCTGAGCAGTTGATTACTCCAGATGATATTCCATACTATTTATTGTTACAAGGACTGCAATGCTTATTCTCGGACAAGGCTCAAGCGTGTATGTATGTAAGTTAGCTGCACCACATTAATACAAACCCTGTTTGCCGCATTGAACTTAGCATTCCTTGATCACGTACCGGGTTGTGCTATTCTTGAATGCAAGTTCAGTGTTGGCAATGTTCTGTCCTATACATCCCATTCGAGTAGCGATAGTAGCAAAATCTATAGATTGTTGTCTCGCACGGGCTGAATGTCGGTGTGTGATGGTTGTACCGTTACGCAAAACTAGCCAGCAGCCAACCAGCGCGAACATACCCGCGCACCAGCTTATTACTTGCGTGGTACACAGGCAATACACAGAGGCACATTGAGTACACATTTCACGCCTACTAAAGGCGCATGTATAACTTCTATATATATCACTTGCATATATAGCTTTTCTAGAACACAGACACTGAGTGAGCCATGGGTTGCATTTCTTTTGCTCATCGCACACTCAACGCATTCTGTGCACCATGTGCCTCTGAAACAAAGGACAACCAGACTGATTAAAATAAATTATAAGATGCCCACTTATGTACTAAGTAATAGTAACTTCTATGTTTCAAACCCGTTCTCAATCCCTTGACACAAGCCTCTCGATTAGAGCTTCCGGCCAATGTCTCACACCAAAATAAAGAATCATCAATGGAATCTAGATATGCCTTATATTCAGATTAAATCTAAATATTGGGTATTTCAAAAACTCTTAATCATTTTGGGGTCAGATATCAGACATAAACTACTTTCGATATTCTTTTTTAAACACTGAATAGACTGCATTAGCGACGCCTCTAATTGTAACTGTACAACATAATAAATAACTTGTAAAAAATTCTGTAGCCAATGGAAAGAAAATATAAATGTATTATCTTTTGGTATAAGGAAATTATTACTTTCTGAAATTAAAATTAGTATATAATGAGTATCTTAAGAAATATCCGATAAAATTTACTAGACAAGAGAAAATAAGAGCCATGCTCGAAATCAATTACCCCACTAATGCCTTCTATCCTATACTTACGCTTATGCAAAGTTTGAGAAATTTAGAGACAACTTGATCAATATTACTTTCTTTTGTAATAAAATTTGAAGAAAAGAAAAAAAAGGAAAAAAAAAAAAAAAAAAAAAAAAAAATCGTTAGTCACTCTAAAACTGCATTCTGAATCGAAAACAATCTAACTTTCTCAAGAGTAAGGCATCACTTCATATAACCAGTCTGTGCTACATCGCCACCTCCCTAATTCTTCTCAACGTGATTCTTTTTCTTTAAACGCGAAACCGATTGTTCTATATAAGTTACGTTGGAAAGTGACTGCAAAACTCACCCAATCCGCGAGCAGCAACGTCAGTTGCTACAAGAATTCCGCCTTTCTTACTTCTAAACTCTGAAATAAGATAAAGAATTATTTGTAGAATAAAAAGTTAATTTTGATGCTTGTTAAAACACACGATGAAGAAATTTTTATTTACCTCTGAGAACATAATCACGTTCTTGTTGTGATTTATCTCCATGCATGCAAACTGCTGGCCATCCATAGCGACGAATACTCCTGGTAATGTTTTCAACCTTTTTCTTAGTTTCTACGAAAATAATGGTCTTTCCTCCATCCTCATTCACATTACCAATTTCTTGAAGTAGGGTTCCTAATCTAAAAAATAAATGAACAAAATCTTATAAATACAATGTTCATATCAGATAATACAATAAAAAAAATAAATCATCATAAAATCAGTTCTTCTTAGAGGTAACAACATATGCTAAAATCACAACTTATCATAATGTTGTATCATCATGTTAAAAGTTTACTTAAAGCTCTCATAACTCTTTTGGAATATAAAAATGCCAAGACTTACTTTGTTTCTTTCTCGTGTTCCTGGCAGACATCGACAATTTGAAGAATGTTATGGTTGGCAGCTAAGGTCAGTGAACCAATGTTGAGTTGAGTGTAATCTGTGAGATATTCTTCAGCGAGATTACGAACTTCTTTTGGCCAGGTAGCGGACCACATAAGAACTTGTCTGTCTGGTCTGATTTGTTCAATAATTTTTCTGATTTGTGGTTCGAAACCCATATCCAACATGCGGTCAGCTTCGTCAAGAACCAAATAAGTACATCTGCGAAGGTTGGTAGTGCCTCGTTCCAAGAAATCAATAAGACGTCCAGGGGTGGCAATGCAAATTTCAACACCGCGCTCCAGGTCACGAGCTTGTGATCCCTTTGGCGCTCCGCCGAAGATACATGTATTCCTCACGTATGACAAAGAACCGAAGTCATTTGCCACAGTTTGGATCTGCTGGGCGAGTTCTCGGGTGGGAGCAAGTACAAGTGCAATTGGTCCATCTCCTCGATTCAAGGGTTGCTGACTGTTGATGTGGACAATAGCTGGCAGAATGTAGCCAAGAGTCTTTCCTGATCCAGTTTGTGCGATACCAACCATGTTTTGACCAGACATAGCAATGGGCCAACCTTGAGCCTGAACAGCAGTGGGTTCAGAGAAGCCTTGTTTCCTGATTCCCTGCATCACGTAATCTGGGAAATTACCTTCCTCGAAAAACTGAATTGGGTTGGGAACTTTGTTGCCCTTGAGAGTAATCTTATTTTCTTCCCTGAACTGGTCGATTTCACGGGGATGACGACCTTGAACATTGGGATGTGGAACGTAAAAGTCTTTCTTGAAGGGCTTGAGGTTTTCATAATCCCAATTTGGCTTCCTTAAGTTGTTTCCAGAGATGTTTCCACTGTTGCCGCCGCCTCGTCCTCCACCTCCACGTCCAGAGTTTCCGCCATAGCTGCCGCCACTAGCTCCCCGATTTCCGAAACGAGCGCCACCACTGCCTCCACCTCCACCTCCATATCCATTCCTCTGTCCTCCTCCTCCACTCATACTTCTGTTAGTACTTCCGCCATTACGGTACCCACCGCCAGTGGATGATCCTCCGTATGTCCTATAAAAGATGAAAAGATTTTCGTAATCAGAAAAATTGTACAGGTTTCGCATTGATATTGAATCAAAACGGGATTGGGATACAAAATAAATTTGTAGTGAACATTGAGAAACGGTTCCAGACATAATGTGTGGACTCCGAAGGCATAGCTCACACCTTCACTCTTCCTTCCACAAGCATTCATGCTCCATCGAATTTGCAAAATGGAGGCATGCCAAAATGGAAGGTTCTTTCTTTCTATTAGTAAAATGCATTAGGTTTCAGATTAAAAGAAGACAAATACAAATCAATTATTTTTAATGTCTTATTAAAAATTTGAAAAGTCTAATTTTGAGTCTGAAAATTGTGATTTTGTAATACAAGTTATAATTTGTACAAAGCAATGACGCTCAAGGGGTTAAAATTTGCACTTCTACATTAAAAATGTTTTATAAACGAAAAAAAAATTAATTTTAGTTCTAAATTTACATGTTACATGTTCTAAATTTAACTCTTTAAATTTTGCACTGAATTTGGTAAATAATAGATTAAGTACTAACCGGCGCAATATTCCAAGTACACCACTAAACGTGCGTATCCTTGAAAGTAGAAACACAACTATGTAGCTTCAGTTTTGATCTTGAAAAGTATAACACTAAGGTTCATACTTTCATTCAAATAATATTTATTTAAACTGTTATATCACGTGCACTATAGAAACACTATTAATTATTATAAAAATATATTCAAAACTACCATTTGTTACAAGTTTATATGGAAATATATTAAATGGTATAAATTATATTAATGCTGTTGAATTTAAATTCTAACCTAAAAATTAAATCTCCTCACTTTACACAAAAAGTATTCAAATTATACGTTCTTTGGGAGTAAAATTAAAATTTTGAATTTTGAAGTGAAAATTTGTATATAATGCCCTTAATTGAAGCATCTCAAATACTATTAGATCATATAACTTCAATTATTTTGTCTTCAGTAAGCATCATCACCTATAAAAACATAGTACATGAAAATGTCATATTAAGCATACCAAATTTTGTTGAATTTGTGTACTAATGATGTATATTTTATTTCTAAAAAAAGAATTAACTAGAGAAATCCTGGAGTAAAATATTTTTGTCAAAAGAAACTAAACTTTAATTGCTATGAAAATTTTGGACCTCAAAAGTAGGAAGAAATGTGCAATATTTTGTTTAATGATCTAAATCTTGTTGTAAAAATCAGATTTTGCAACTACATATGAGGATAAATTAAAATTAAGATCAAGAAACTGAGTTATATAAACTAATTGTGGATGCGCAACAATATTAAAGATTCCCGGAAATGGGTGTCATGTGGAAAACGATAATCATTTTTCTATGAGAAATCTTTGAAACAGTGTAAATATACTTTGACTATCGACCAAGGAATTGTTTTTTTTTTGTATTTTTTTAGAGTGTAGCGTGCTAGGATCAATAGAAGCTGGTTTAAATATATGTCTTAAAATGGCCGCCACCCTGTTAGAGATTGAAGAACTACCTTTTCATGAGCGGCCATTATCGAGCACGAGTTAACAAAATCTCAAATGATTACGAACTAAATGCGCTAAATACGTTCAAAAAGAGAAAAAAAAAGTATCTCGCTTATGAATTTACAATAATCAAAGGAAAATAATGACTATTAACAACAAGAAACCTGAAAATACTCAAATGAAACGTTTCACGCTGCAATAAACGTGGCCATTTTAAGATATAAGGACAGGTTGTTTTTACTTACATGATTGATTTTTTCTTTCTCTGCTTACTGTATGTCTAACAAGATGTTGTTAAACAATGTTAAATAGCGGCAAAGATTTCTGCAGCAGAGGAAAAGAAGATTATTCAAGTATTACAAAAATATGAACAAGTGAAGACGGTATTTCTTATTGAACAATCTACAATCACATAAATGCAATTGTTAAACTATTTGCTTGCGTTGAACAATTCACATTAAAAAAAAAATTACAATTATGAAGAAGAACATCTTACCCGTGCCGCAGTTAGGGACAGAAAGAACGACTGTGGAAATGGACGGAAATGAGTCTGTTCAGTCAGAATAGAAGAGGGACATGGGGGGAATGACCAACTCTGCGCAAAACGATTTAAAATGAGTTATGCGCATCTGTGTTTGCATATTGATTTCCTTTTCGGCCAATCAGGAGCTGCTCCATTCGTTATTCTAAGTACTACATGAGTCAAATCAGTGTTATTAATATCGTTTTTTTTTTGTTATTTTTGCAATTTTCTTTATAGAAAATTATAGAAAAAATATCATGGGAATTAGTGTTTAATTTGCCATTTAATATTAGTTCAAAAAATAGTTTTGTGTGTTTACAAAAGACTGTTTAGAGTGAATTTGATCTTCTTTCCTGAATGTTCAAGCGGCAATAATAATTGCTATTCCAGTAAAGTACCTAGTAAAGATACATTTTGGTTCCAATAATAAGTTGCCCCCCACCCCCTTTAAATAAATTTTTTATTTATTTGTTTTTTTACAGTAAAAATTTATTCTTAAGTACTTTCATTAAAGAATTAATATTTGGTTTATCCAGGAACTATTTTTAAAATAAAAGGGTTTGAAATTTAATAATTTCTATAATTAAAAACATTAAAAATTTTGATCTACATTCATAGAAACTTGGGTTTTATTAATTCAATCCGCATATTTAAGAATGTTGAATCGAAATTCACACCTCAAAATTAAATCTCTACAATGCAAAAAAATTAAATTACTACAAAAAAGTAGTGCAAAAAAGTACCTAATTATAAAATTCCTTGAGTAAGAAGAAGATACTGAATTTGAGGCAAAATCCCTCAAGGAAACAAGAGAACAGTTTAAAAATGGGAAATTGGATAAACGTATAAGGGTAAAGAGTAGACAATATATTTATGTATTTATTATTTTATTTTCTATCATAATACTGTATAACATAGAAGAAATGCACTTCGTGAAACCTACAGAAGAGAATCTGAATGTAGAGCAGTATCTTAATTTCTTATCGTTTTTTGTTGAACTGTCTTTCTTCCTGCGGTCTTAAAATAACGATCGAGTTTGTCTCCGCCTTATTTTTTAGTTCAAATCTCACAAATTATAATGTTTATACGAGCACAGCAGAGGGCATTTGGTGCTTCGTTTATTAAAGGACGTTACTTTTATTCTTTTTCCAGCAAGAATCTTAGTAAATTCGTATTCATACGTGCATACTAATTATCACTGCTCCTCCAAATTATGTCATGGTCAAAAAATAAATACGCCTCTTCATAATAATTATCTCTTTCTCTCTTGTAAAAACTAATCATTCGCTAACGTCCAGGGAACAGTTTCTTAGTATTCTCTTTCCTCTTTTTTTACTATCATAAACTAGTATCAAATATAAAAACTTATATATGCCCGTCAAGTTCGCTCAATTTACACGATATAATACCTCTTTTTATATTTATAATATCACTTCATAACAGTTTGATTGTATTGAGCATAAAACTGGTTGCTCAAAAAAATGAAGGCCTCCACAAAACACCCTTCATCCATTTATGAAAACTTCATTACTGAATTAAACTTGGTAGACACCGAGGTCGACGCGAGAAATGCATTTAGTGCTGTAATGAAATGACGGACGAAACTCAAGCCGAGTATTTCAACTCCGTTAGGACTTAGTGATATTATAACAATTTTGACTAGATTCTGGTAGTATTTTGTTTTCTGAAACACGTTGATACATGCGCAGATATTTGAAAATATAAATAAAATACGTTCCCAACAGGCCTTGCGAACTACATTGGAGAGACGATACAAAATAATTAGACAATTAACACTAACGCAGAGACGCATAAGGTGCTGCACGAAGTAGATGACTACTTTTCAAGAGCATTAGTTCAATCGTTCAATTGTTCAACGAACAGGGGCGATGCCGATTTTTTTATATTGTGTACGCAGTGGTGCATATACGTACGAGAAAGGTAGGAGTTAAGCAGTACCATTTTATCGTCGTACACAATCAGCACAATTACGCTACGCTGTATAGTATCAAATACAGGCGACACCAAAAATATATTTTTCCCTGACGAGACTGACTGTGGGTTCTTTTCATTACCAAATTAAAGTACGAATCGTTGTCTTTTCTTTCTTCAAAGAATTTTTAGGACTATGTACAAATTTTGAATTCTTTAAATAGTTTTTTTTTAAAACTTGAAATTGCATATGCAAAAGAAACGCCTTCTTCTACATTGGAATTTTTTTGAACGTATAAAATACTAACTGGAACCCACAAGATAATTGTGTTGATAACGTTGCAGAGTTATCCACCCGCTATCGAACTAACGTAACAGTTATAGCCGCGTCCAACCAGGACGGCGTCATCCAAATATATAAAATATAATATATTGCGTACAGTATGTGAACGTGTACTTGCGGCTGCTAAACTCGTATATAAATTGGCGAGAGATTCAGTCTTCATATTAAAGGAGATAATATTCGTTAACATTACAATATGCGTATTTATCTTTATTAATAATAAAAAGTTTTATGTACGCGATATCACAGCGCTCAGCATTTGTTACAAAGGTACTTTTTTTTTTATTTTCTCAGCAATTGTCGATCTCTTTTTTTTTTCCTTTTAATCAACTATCACCGGCGTACTGAGGCGCGACATCCACGCATTGTTTCTTTTACGAAAGGAATATACACGAAAAAAAAAAATATTTTTGAGCAACGCAAGATCAAAAATCTTATTTGCAATACAGCTGAATAATCAAGAATAAATTAATCACCTAATATCGTTGTCAAAGTTATATTACGAGTTTCTTTATACGAAAAAGTATATAAATTAAATATTTAATAGAATAATAAAGAGAGAAAAGAAATGGACAAAGCAAATCGGCACTTTAGACCTTTCGACTTTTGATCTCACGCACTCGTTAAATGGGGGTTTTCTTTTCTTTTAAAAAGCACGCCTATCTTTCTCATCAGTTGGCGACACAGCGGCAGCGCATTTGCACTTTTTACGTGTAATTGAGAATATAAGGTGTGACCATCGCAGATGAACTGTAATTAACGATTTTTTCACATTATAAATTTAGAAAGTAATTTACGATAATAGTACAAGATTCTTCGTACCTATTATTTCCCTCGATATCGACCTATTCTTGGGAGACTCGCAAAAAGACTGCCTTTTTATCTTTTGACTTTTTTCTATGTCGATAGCACGTTTCGCAATTACCATCGAGATTAATATGATATGATATACCACATATAAAACTGATGAGATAAGTTTCCTATTATTAATACGCTACATCATACATATCACAGAACTACGCGCACACCCTCTATCAAGTTCAAAATTTTACATTTGCTAGCAAATAGTTGTAAACTGTTATCGAAGTAGAACTTTATTCTGAATGTATAAATCGAATTCTTTGCGTAATTAGAAATAGATAAAAGATTTAAAAAAAAAATGCAGCTACTAGAAATTCATATTCTTTTAAAAATGTAAACTTTACTAATTAAATCTCGAAATTGTCAATTTGTTTTATTTGATAGAGGGCGTACGCAATGTGCGGGAGCCTCCAGTTTTCTGACTCTCGATATCTGCGTTTTATATACTCGTTACATTCAAAGTATTAAGAGAAAAAAATCTGTGAAGTGTTCTGCGAATTTCAGAATAAGAGACAAGTCTAGTAGATTTTATATTTATAAGTTGATCGAAATTCTAATCAATACTATCATAAAAGTAGAAAAAATTCGACAGTATTTGAAATCCATTGAATGTAAAAGCGAGTTTATCCTCCCAGTGGACTCGGGGAGATTGAGAATTTTTCAAACGATCTGAAGTAGCTCAGTCCCCGTTTCCAATGCCTTAGAAATCGATGTGCGTTTTGAAATACAAAGCGTTGAATGTAAATTTTAACTTGGCAATAAGTTACGATAGTACCAAGGAACTGTTTCCTTTGAAACAAAAATAGATATTAATATTTAGTTTGTAGAGTGTTAAAACGACTTTGGTTCCGAGGATCTGGAGGCTCGCAAAAAGTTACACGGAGCTTGGTAGATTAGATCGTTGTAGCGACCTATTACCAATAAACAACATGTTTAATCGCGTTGTATTATACGCGTATGGAACATGACTGCTAGCCTCGCGTGTAGGTAGTGTAGTATAATATTTTATGCAGCCTATTAAACATTTATGTATTATATAACAACCTAGACTCTTACTGTTTGCTAAATTAAAATGTGGTCAGAATTTTTACGCGAGAAATTAAAACACAGGTACGATTCAAGTTTTTTTTTTTATAGCTCGCGACTAGCCTGCACGTCCCCGTTGCATTCTGGGATGTAAAGCAAGGCCACTCGGTGGCCAATTGCATAAACATCAAACGATACTGTTTCTGTTATATCGTATTTACTTTCGATACAAAAATAAGATACTAAGAGCTTTGCTCCGAGATGCACAGCCATGTGACTACACGCCCGAATTTCCATTAGCCTCTTTTTCTAACTCCGGTTCAACCGTTCATTCGTTACTTGATTTATTTCTTAAACAGCTTGGAAGATCGTATTTTTCATTATTTAGCGCAAAATTACAACTTTTTCATATACGAAAGATCTCTCCAATCGGACTGCGGCTTTTCTAGCGGAAAGAAATCTTACATATAATAAGACGCAAAGGTCCCATTTTGGATTTCTTTAGAACACGGTCGTTTCAATTGGGCGCACAGCTTAATTTTTATGCAAAAGGCCTTCGTGTATCCTTCTAAAGCGTCTCCTGTCCACACCCGAGGTATAAATAAATTATAAATTATTAATCCTAACCCACCCCCCTTCTATATGTTTCGTGCATTTCAGAAAAGCATACAGGTAGTTTACATAGTTATCGCAAAAAGATTACTATTCAATTACCATAGGGCCGACCACCGTAATTATATTCGTGGTTGCGACCAATATTCAATATTAATATATCGATATACCACTTCTAATAGATATCGCTACACCAACTAGCCTGGAATGTGCCACAAGGGAACAAAATTTTAAGAGCACTAGAGAGGCTCAATCTTGGATAAACAATCAATTGGTTAGTAGGCCTTCATTCGATGGCTCGTATTTTTTTTCTTTTTTTTTTTTTACATCGACGAATTCCGGCTTTCGCAATAGTGTTTACCGGCGTCAAAACTTTTGCGCTGCTTACTTCGCTTTGAACCTAATTTCATATAACCAAATTTCAGCACCATTCCAGAATAGTATGAATAAAGAAAAAAATTAAACAAATTACCAAGTATTACATTAAGAACATAGCGAAAAAACCTACTATTCCACGCAAACAATCATCTGTACGAGAGAATAGGGTTGGGTTCAAGTACTCGCTTATTTAACCCGAATTCCTGAAATTTTACCTCTTGGAAGGCGTCACTGCTGTACCGGTGTTGGTGGGTACGGGTATCCATAAGGTGGCACAGCCTGGAACTGTCCATAGCCCATCGACTGATAAGCGCAGGCATTGGGACCTGGCGGTGGTCGGTTGGTTTGGAAGAACTTGTTGTTAACTAGGCTTTGGATGCTGCTGTCGGTATGTCCAGCGGAAGGCATCATGAATGGCGGAGGCATGGAATACATGCTCTGTCCACTTTGTCCTCCATTGAAACTGTTTTGTCGGTTATTAAAGCGACTTCCTTGATAGCCGACTCTATTCTGATATCTAGGCGCAGACGGAGTTTGATAGGTGTTTTGCATTCCGGTACCATTGGACTGGTATCCTCCGTTGTGATGATAGCTGTTGGTCTGACGTGGTTGTTGCTGTTGCTGCTGCTGCTGTTGTTGTTGCTGCTGTTGCTGCTGTTGTTGGTAATTGTTCTGGTAGCCATTCTGTCTGTTGTTCTGATAACCATTTTGCTGACGCATATTTTGATGACTGCCGTTCATCTGGTTTAGGTTTTGTTGAACCAAACCGTTGTGCTGATTTTGCCATCCATTTGAAGTCGGACTATGATTATTTCGTGGACTGCCCATCGAGTTGCTCTCCTTGGTGTTTCGACTGTGGCTCCAGCGTTGCCTTCCTTTGCCGTACTGGTGTCTTTGCGAGTTCGCCATTTCAGCGAGTTGAGGATTAATTACTTGACCAGCCTCCTCGAGGACTGCGATCAATTCTTTCGCTTGACGAGCATTGTTGGGCGTAAAGTAGGCGTAAGCTGTTCCAGCACTTTGACAACGACCCGTTCGTCCTATCCTATGAATGTAATCCTCGGAACTATTGGGATAATCGAAATTGACGACATACTTTACGTCCTCCACGTCCAAACCACGAGCTGCCACGTCAGTTGCCACCAATATCGCAGTCTTACCATTCCTGAACTCGGAGAGTACATAGTCACGTTCAGGTTGTGATTTATCTCCGTGGATAGCGATCGCCGACCATCCTTCGCGCTTAATAGCCTTGGTAATATCGTCGACTTTTTTCTTGGTTTCAACAAAAATAATCGTTTTGTTTCCACGTTCACATCCAAGTTCTCGCAGTAATTTCGATAATTTCACTTCTTTCTCGTGCTCTTGGCAAATTTCAATTATTTGACGAATATTATGATTCGCGGCCAACATCAAAGAACCGATGTTGATCTGAATGTAATCGGTGAGAAAATCTTCAGCAAGTGCTTGAACCTCTTTTGGCCAGGTGGCGGACCACATAAGTACTTGGCGATCTGGTCGAATTTGCTCAATGATTTTTCTAATTTGGGGTTCGAATCCCATATCCAACATACGATCAGCCTCGTCCAGGACAAGATACGTGCACCTACGTAGATTAGTCGTACCTTTTTCTAAAAAGTCGATGAGTCGTCCGGGAGTGGCGATGCAAATTTCAACGCCTCGTTCCAAGTCACGTGCTTGAGGACCCTTTGGAGAGCCACCGAAAATACAGGTGTTGCGAATGCATGACGAGGAACCAAAATCTCGTGCAACTGTTTGAATTTGTTGTGCAAGTTCTCTTGTCGGTGCAAGGACCAACACAATTGGACCTTCTCCACGACTTAAGCGGGCCTGATTGTTGATGTGTACAGTTGCTGGTAAGATGTACTGAAATTACATTAAATCCATGAAATTTCAATATTTGAAAAAAAATTGCACTATTGTAATCGTTTATATAAAAAGTTAAATGCAAATTAGTAAAAATTACTTACGGCTAAAGTTTTTCCAGATCCAGTTTGTGCAATTCCCACCATGTCTCTTCCACTCAGCGCAATAGGCCAGCCTTGAGCCTGAATAGCAGTTGGCTCCTGGAAGCCTTGCTTCCTTATTTCCTCCATTACATAATCAGGGAAGTTGCTCTCTTCAAACGTCTGAATCGGAAACGGGGTATTGTTTCCTTTGACGGTAATTTCTTTGTCTATGTGGTACTTGCCAACCTCATCAGGTGTACGATTCATTATATTAGGGTGAGGTACGTATAAATTTTTCTGAATAGGATGTAGAGATGTTAAATCCCAATTTGGCTTCTTCAAAAGATCACCAGGCATTTTCTTGAGGTTTGACTTCTTTAGAACGTAATCGTTCTGTGTCTGTTGCTGGCTGTTCCAATAAGTACCACCCCCTTTCCTGTTGCCGAACTCTCTGTTCCCTCTGGGCCTGAAACTTTTATGTTAGAGAGCGTATGCAATTTTTGTACCGGTTAAACCTAATTTACTCTAAAATTCAATCTCTTCATTTTACTTAACCAATATTATAATTAGATATTTTTTTCGTTCTGTACGAACGAAAAAATGCCTAATTTGATTATTTATTAAGTAAAATGAGATCAAATTTTGAGAATAGATTTCGAACTCTTCGTTTCATACAAAAAGTATTAAAATCAAATGTTTTTCTGTTCTATTCCCACACCTATTTTAAACCAGAACCAACATCGTTAAATTGTGAATGATTGTTAAACAGCCCTAGACACCTGCGGCTACAAAAGAAATCTTTACACCATTTGTAAAGTTCATATTTGCATAATTTAAAATGATTAAAAATGATCTAGTTTATCATTTCACTAAAGTTAATTTAAAATCAAGGAATATTTAATTTAATTGTATTACCCACTAGCTAATTTTTCATTGACACATTATAATTAAAAAGAAATAAGTTACACTCGAAACAAATATGTAAAAATAAAAAAAAAATAAAAACAAAGGAGTGGTTTAGACCTTCGACAAGATAGAGTGTTTAATGGAATATTCTGGATTGCAGTTTAATTTCCAATAATTTTCAGGTCAAATACAGTTTGAACAAGGATATTTTTTTCTCATTTAGTAAGTAAACGATTGCTTTACTTTCTTACCTAAGTTTAAAACGTTCGAAACGTTTTGGAGTCGTTGAAATTTTCGACAAAATAGAGTACTTAAAGTAAAATTACAGACTGAAGTTAAATTTCTGATTTAAGTTGAATTCACAATAATTTTCCGGTTAAATGCAAGTAGAACACGGATATTTTTTTCGCAGAAGTAAAGGATTGCTTCACTTTCTAACACAAGTTTAAAACGTTTGGACTAGAGTTGAATTTTTATTCTCAATATCAAATTTGAGAATTTTCGCACTCTTTCATACATACAACTTTGCAAAATTAATAACATATTGCTATTTAGATTAAGATCTATTGTGCATAATTTGCCCTTTACTAAAGGTAAAATTTTTCCTTTGAGGCATTATGGTTTTCATGAAAAAGTCTGAAATATTCAAATTTTTAACTGAAAAAGATTATTTAAATATTTCGTTGCATCAATTGATTCCTATCTACCTAGTATTTAAATAATCTTCCATCTAACAATAATTTAATAATAGGTAATAAAAATTTTGAAGGTGACGCGATTATACAAAGCGTATCAAGAAATTGTTAATAAAATACTGAAAGAACACTAAATTTCTCTGGATAATGTCCGAAAAATGATTTTCTTTTATTTAACTTTACTTTAATGGAAAAAGCTGCAAAGTATCGACGTCTACACAAAATGGCGACTCGTGACATGTAAGCTGCCCAGGCATTATCGATCCTACTTACTTTCGCCTAACAAGGAATACTTGGGTCAATCTTTCGCGAATTTACTTACGATGTTTGATTGGAATATCCGTTGCTGTACATCCTCAAAATTTCGAGCGAGGACTCACGGTCTACCTTGTCTTGTTCCCGTTGATGCCAATCAAACCTGTGAAGAACGAAATCGTCCAATTTCTCAGTCTGACGTAACTACCCACATCCTCGTTTTTTCTTAACGAATTATCGCGCGTTGCATTCACATGCAGTTAAAAAATTGAGGGATTTAGGAAATCATTCGATTTAGGGAAAAACTATGATAAAACTTACCCAATTTTCTTGCGCTGAGAACGAGAGACGACCAGCAAGCAGGAAACGGGCACGGCACCACGTGATCTCACGCATGCGCTGAATCAAATCGATTTTATTTTGTCTTTTTCCTAGGCTACGGGCCTAGGGCTTCCTTTCCTTCATTCCTATCTTCTGAATTTACGAAAATTAAATTTATACTTCTTTCAGAATCATCATTGAGATTAGAATTAGAAGAAAATTAACATTTACTACTCATGTATTTCGTGTAAATTATTCTAGTGTTACATTAATGATTGCAATTATAAAAACTGACTCACGTTGTCGGCCTTTAAATATGTGAAACGGAAATTCAAAGTCAAAAAGGAAAAAAAAGATTATTTTTAATTCACTAAATTCCATCTTTGATTTTTTCAAATATTATAATATTTGCTAGGGGTGTGGGATCAAAATTCTAACTTCAAAATTTGATTTCTTCATTTTACTTCATAAATATTATAATTAAGAGTTTAATTTTGAAATTAGAATTAGGATCCACCCATTAGATACCATCATCAAGTATTCTAAATGATTTTTATTCAGGGAAAAAAAAGTCGAAATAATTATCATTTTTATTTATTTATTTATACATTTAATCACAAAGTGGTTGCAGACAAAGAATAAAAAAGTTAGATTCATATTCTTAGTCAAGTAATACAGTTTGGGTTTACAAATTTACCTTAAAAAAAAGGAGATTTTTGAGTTGTCACATAAAAAAAAGTTATCCCTCAATACTGTACAATAATATAAGGTAAATGTGGAGCTTTTATCGTCACTCTACCAGTTACTGGCAATATTATGTAGGTACATGATTTCTACAATATTAATGAAAGCAATTTTTTATATCTGCTGAAGCATTCTCGTTTTTATAACTTCAAACATGTTGCAATTTTCATACTAATAATAGTAATTAATAGTTTAGTAACATTTTTGAATATTCATATAAAACCCATTTTGTAAGTCTTAAAACATAGTTTTTAAGGGCGTTGGACCCAAGTGTTAAGCTCCAAATTCCATTCTCTATTTTATTCAATAAAAATTATAGATAAATATTTTGTAGCTCTGTAGCGCTAATCTTTTTTAAAATATAAGACTGTATACAGAGCGAAAAAATAGTTAATTTCCATACTTTTTGCATAAAACGAAGAATTCAAAATCTACCTTCAAAATTGGATATTTTCATTTTACTGAAAAAATATTTGAATTAAATATTTTCTGGCTCTGGACGCATAATTCTAGTTAAAAATTGATTAATTCTACAAAGGGAAAAAATTCCAAATTTAATATTTGTCGAGTAAAATGAGGAAATCGAATTTTTAGATTAGAATTTGGCTCTAACACCCTTAATGTATTTAAAATCCGAAATTTACCTCAATCACTCCTACATTTACCTTAGTCTATCTAAAAAAAGATCTAAATACAGAACAATCTGTATTATATTCTATATAAAAAGGAATGAATTGAAAGTGAACACTAAATTTGTATACCCTACTACACAAGCTTTTCAGAGTAAATTAAAATTTTTTGGACGCACAAAACTAACATTTGTAACCACATCACATTCATGTATATAGGTATTTTGTCGATGTATTTCGCATTGTGTTGTTTCGTCACAATATTTTCATCGTTTGGTAGATGATGATCACCTTTCACTGCTCCAGTAACTTTTTCCAATGACTTCTGTAAAAGTAAAATTTGGATTATGCATTATAGAATGCAATAGAAATCTAATATGGTTAAGCTACTCATTAATCCATTCGCAAAACACAAAATCAAACAAAAAGCTTCTATGAAACTTTATCAACTAGAATCAGATTGATATCTTGAATGGGGTTAATTGTTTAGCATAACTTATTCTTAAAAGAAGACGAATAAACAAAGTAAACTTGGATGAAACGCGAGAGCTTCTCTACATTTTAAGAAGAGACGCACTTATTATTTCAACCATAGTATCTACAAAGTACAAAATCATTTTTACTCATTCCTTTTCCTTCATAAACCTTATTTTTGTAATATACATGCAATAATAAATAAAAAATAATAATCTACATGCAATAAAATGATTAAGTAACAAACCATAGATTTTGAAAGGATTTAAATGGGATTTAGTAAAATGGAGTGGAGTAAGTTTATAAATAAATGAACATTTTCAAACCCTAAAAACAAGGATTTCAAGTACGTCAACCCTTAAAATGCATTTGTACAGAATGGACTGAATGAATCGATGAATTAAAATTATCAAATTATTTTCTGCTTGTGGGGGTAAAATCGTCAATAGTTCGATCTGCCGAGTTGTACAATAGTCAATTGGACTTTACAACAAGTTCATAAAACTAGGCATCTTTCTGCTCTGTAAATGAACTCATTTTTGAAATAGAAGTATTCCATTTCTAATGAACCAGCATTGCATTAAACATTTCTCTGACAAGTTGGGGTGTCTGATTCTTTCAGAAATTTAAATTGAAGTTTTTCAAGAGGAACTTACAATCACTCTTGAACGAAGAGGTAAGAAATAGTTCCAGGCTTGTGAAAAAATATCTTTAGAACTAAAATAGCTAACAAACTGTTGCCGCAGTTCATTGAGCAATCTAGTAAAATTCAAAGTTATAGTGTTAACACTGGTTGATTTGAAATCGAATATACTAAGTGACAAATAATAAAAGAAATGGATTGAATTTTCCTTCTTTTAAGGATAAATTGTTTTTAAACCATGTAACTAATATGTCGTCCTTGACTTAAACATGCCCTCCCCCCTCATTATTCGATTCAAATCGCCAAGTCAGTCTCGACCTTCCTTTTAAGGATACACTTGGTATGAATGTACCTCAAATCGAAACTGAAAAATGTTAATCCTTGTTGTTTGAAGGAGTTTTTATACTGTGTTACACATTGCTTAGTCCAAACAAACTTGACGACAAGAACCCGGGAGAATCTAAACAAACCTTGAAACCATACGGCAGAGCAGGATCCGATGCTATTCAAAATTTTGAATTTTGCAAGCCATTGATCGAGGAAGGCAGCGCATTCTGGTTCTGGTAGTTCACCCTCGGCAGAGGAGGTAAAGATCGAGGTAAAGGAGGTAAGGATGTAAAGTTCGAGCGGGGAGCACACCCTAAAATATTGACCATGGGACCCATTGGGGGAAGAGGAGGAAGAGGAGGCTGATGTGGAAGAGGAGGTTGATGAGGAAGAGGAGGTTGATGAGGAAGAGGAGGTTGATGAGGAAGAGGAGGTTGATGTGGAAGAGGTGGCAAACTATAGAATTGAGGAAGTTGTGAGTTCTGAACGTTATCAGTTGGAGGAGGAGGAGGTGGTGGCGGAGGAAGAGGGGGAGGCAGAGGATGAGTTGAATGAGGAACAGGAGCCATAGTTGAATAAGAGGGAATAGGAGATGGATTTTTAACTGAAGAGCCTTCACCACGAGGACTGGCTGACGACTTGCCTGTGCGATTAACAGGGCTGCGACTGCGAGAATAACTCCGGCTGTAACTTCGACGATTTCCTCTTCCATTTCGCTGCGAACTTCTACTTCTACTCCTTGAAAAACTGCGCTCTCTTTCGCCTCGGCCTCCTCCTCTCATACGCCATCTATTTCTGCTTCCTGCAAATATCAAAATATTTTGTCTTAAAACTTTGAAATGCTTCCAAATAGACGATGGTAGAGTATGCAATTATTTCTTTTACTATTCACCTCGTTGTCTACCAAAATTGCCACCACCGCCGCTTCTACCGTCGGCAAGTTCTAGTAGCTTTGGATTAATAACTTGATTCGCTTCTTTTAACACTTGAATTAGGTCATTTGCTTTGTTGGAATTGTTGGGTGTAAAGAATGTGTAGGCAGTTCCAGTTTTCTGACGACGTCCGGTGCGGCCAATCCGGTGAACGTAATCTTCGGAGCAAGATGGATAGTCGAAGTTGATTACAAACTTAACATCTTCAACGTCTGAAAATAACATGACATATTAATAATCAAAAAATTTCAAACAACTGCTATTATTTTTATAAAATTGTCAAGATTCGGAAAAAGTTACCAATTTACAGTGTTTTGAAAGTTAATCTCAATCTGAATTTTTTGAATACCTGTCTGTCCTCTCAAAGAAAATTTCTTTCTTAATTTGTAAAGCTAGAGATATAAAAAACAACAGCATAAACTAGTGATTTCTCAAATGATAAATTCCATATTTAAATGTTTCAATAAATTTCTCAACGAAAAAAATCTTCCATACTGTTTATTTTAAGAAATTTTCTTAGAGAGCTTTTTAATCTAAATGCATTAAGTTGTGATAAAAACACAAACTATTGCGTTTATATTGACTCTAGTTCCTTTACAATATATGTAAACAACTCGACTTAATTTTTTCGTGATATTTTTCCTTATAACTTATGAGACAATTGCGAGAAAATACTGTAAGAAAATAGATATTGGTAGAGACAAAAGGAATTAGAATCAAATATAGTATGTAGTGCTTACTCGTATCAAAAGTTAGTAGAATGAGATGGATTTGGAACGGTTATTTAACTAAAATATTTAGAGAATAGGATAGGGTTTAAGGAAATGAAGATATGTAGAGTTGTAAAGATGTAGAGTGACATGGATGAATGCATATGAAATAAATATATTATATTTATATACATATATATAAGTGTATATATATACATATATATCGATTAACCTGATTTTAACTATCATACTAAAATTAAACAGTGGGCGAGTGTCGCTAGCAACGTACGGGCTGCTGGCTGTTTGCGCTCGCTCCAGCTACAGCCTCCGCCGCTCTGTTGCTAAAGTCTCGCAAGAGGCTCTGGCATCTGCTATCATGCCACCACCTCATTGAACCGCTGTCAGGTCTGATTAGCTCGAGTGGCCAGTGGAAGGGACACTATTCTGGCAACACCAACTTGGACAGACCAGGTGGCGAATGGCGTAGTGTGGGACCAACGTCCGGTACGTAGGTAGATAAAGTGGGGCCCGATTAGGCCCAGATTGGCCCGTCACATAATTGACGATTAGAGGCACGCGCAGCAGCCAGCGCAGACAATGCAAACCAGTGCACCACCGAACAAAGAGGCGGCGGGGCACCCTCATATGCTTTGCATTACCCGGCGTGGGCCTGCGCGCAATGTGCCTCTGCAATCATATTGATTCATTTTTAGTTGCTTTATTTTACATACTCTACATTAAAACTTTCTATATCTTTTCCTACAATACACTACTTTCACTATATTACTCTCATTTTTCGGTTATTATTTCTTTCATGTGTTATACAGATTAATTTATACTTTTAATTCATTAAGTATCATTAAAAAATATATTCTGAACAACGCATGGTGTTTAATAACATATGATAAAACAATTATGTCATCTTTTGCAACATTTATTGATTAATAAGTATCTAGTAACATTTCTTTAAAATTATTAGACACCATGTTGCAAAACCGAAAGTGTATTGTAGTTATAGACATCTGCTTGTTAACTTAATTCATATATATCATATATATGATCCCATCAGCAAATTAATAAGTATTCCCACAACAAAAAAAGATTAAATTCTTGAAATTGATAGCTATTAAATAAATAAAAATTTTATTTAAACTAAGTTAACAAAACTGTTTAGGCTAAAACTCTTTTGAAAGTGCTTTGCATTTATATCTGTAGGAAAATTAGATGCTCTAAAAATTCTCTCAACTCTTTATCTTTAGTAATTCCAAAATTTTAATTTAAATTTCATGAAATCGATTTAACAATATCGAGATTTCAAAAAACTCACGATATAACTGGGTTTAATTAAAATTATAATTATTGCTTATTAAAAGATTATGCTCACTCACCTAGACCACGTGCAGCGACGTCGGTAGCCACGAGAATCGGCGCTTTACCGGACCTAAAATCTGAATTAAAAAATTATTATTAAAGTGAGCGCAGGATTAAAGAGTTAACTTAGAAAATATATATTAGAGAGTAATTTACCTTGTAAAACCCAATCTCTTTCCTGCTGCGTTTTGTCACCATGAATACAAACTGCTGGCCATCCTTCCCTTTTCATTTTTCTAGTAATTTCATCTACCCTACGTTTTGTTTCAATGAATACTATCGTCTTATTCTCTTTTTCGGCCATGATTTCTTTTAAAAGTGTACTTAACCTGGAAGAAATCTATTATTAAAATTCTGTACCAGAATATCATATGTATATATATATATATATATAATCTTTGCAAGTAAACTCTTTTAAAACCTACTTGGATTCTTTTTCATAATCCTGACAAACATCAATAATCTGTAAAATATTGTGATTAGCTGCAAGCTGCAATGATCCGACATTGATCTGAGCATAGTCCTTAAGAAAATCCTCAGCCAGATTTTTAACTTCTTTGGGCCATGTGGCGGACCACATTAAAGTCTGTCTATCAGGTCTGATTTGTTCTATTATCTTTCGAATTTGGGGTTCAAAACCCATATCTAACATACGGTCGGCTTCATCCAAAACGAGGTAAGTGCATCGTTTTAAATTTGTTTTTGATGATTCAAGTAAATCTAGAAGTCTTCCTGGAGTGGCAATGACTATCTCCACGCCTCCATCCAGGTCTCTGATTTGGGCATTCTTTGGAGCGCCTCCGTACAAACACGTATTTCTAATCCCAGACGAGTGTCCAAAGTCGTCTGCGACTTGCTGAATTTGTTGAGCTAATTCACGAGTTGGAGCTAAAACTAGAGCGATGGGCCCGTCTTTACGACAAAGCTTGGGCTGACTGTTAATGTGAACGATAGCAGGTAGAACATAAGATAAAGTCTTTCCTGATCCTGTTGACGCGATTCCCACCATATCCCGTCCACTTAAAGCTATCGGCCAACCTTGAGCCTGAATCGAAGTAGGCTCTTTAAACCCTAGTCTCCTAAAATATAAAATCGTTAATGTTAATCTTTGATTATTTCTTTGACTGATAAAACCAATTATATTTTGCGTACTTGATTTCTTTAAGAACATAGTCGGGAAATCCTGCTTCCTCAAAACTCAATACAGGATTAGGTATGTTTCGTCCTCTCAACGTGATTTCTTTATCGCTCCTATATTGTTCTACATCGCGAGGATCTCTGTTTTGAACCACATCACTTGGGACATAGAAATCTTTTTTGAAAGGTTCAAGACGACTGAGATCCCATCGAGGCTTCTTCAAATTGGCACCTGGTTGATTTCGTCCTCCACGGCTGTTTCCTCCGCGATCCCGACCACCACCTCCTGCACCGCCACCTCCTCCCCAGCTTCTTCTGTCACGTGGGGATCGACTTCTAGAACGACTGCGCGATCTACGTCTCCTATCCCTTTCTCTGCTACGACTGAAATCAAATTTAACAATTACATACTAATCTGCAATCCATTATTATTCAATCCATTATTATTGTCTTCTTTGGATCCCAGTTCAAAAATAAAAATTTAATTTCCTCATTTTACTCAACAAATAGGAAAATTAAATATTTCGCTTTATATTCATGATTTTATTTAAAAAGTGAGAATCGAATGAGATCGAATTTAACAACCTATAACTTAAATCCAACACACAGGCACTCTTCCTTCATTTGTTTGCTATTTACTTTACACAAGTTCTGCGTTAAGTTCATGATTAGAATAAATAAAAATCTTTAAACAAACATTATCAGCAGAAGAAAGTGAAGTTTGAAAGAAAGCTGTGTATATTTGTACCACTCTTATATGTAATAAATTTTTATGATTTTGATAATGTTGTGAAATTGTAGCAGTTGGAAACAAAATATCGAAAATATGATCAAATTCATGAAAATAACCTCTATATAAAATATATAAAATATCAAACTTGGAGTTTGTATTCATAAAATGCTGTAAGTCTGAATCCTGAATATGAAGTGAAAACGTTTGCTGTATAAGAACGAAAAGTAGCAGGAATATAATAAAGAATCAAGAATATCCTGACAAATCGTCGAAAAAAATTATACATTTTAATGAGATTTGAAGTTAGAAGTTGTATAAGTTTTCAACAAATAAGGAGAAAAATTATTGCGTCAATTTGATCCGATTAACAATATTAAAAAGTAAAATTAAAACGAGTAGGCAGATTTTAAATATTGAAATTGGAAAGCATTGGTTAGAACGTTTAGTAATAAAAGCGAATAGTTGCTCCATTCCATTTTTATCAGAAAACAATGCTTAATAATTATATTACTTTTCGCCTTTTCTCTCTATAGGTTTTCTATACCTATGTACGTGAAAGAATCCATTCAACGAGAATGAGGGAATCGAGGGAACTTTGTTGGACAGTGCACAGTAACTTGTACATTGATTTTCTTAGACTCGTGAAACGGAAATAGTTGCAAAAACTTACCTTCTGAACCGCCCCATAGTGTATTTCCTCCAGAGGAACTTTTGTATGTATTATGTGACAATAACTTCAATTTTTAATACAAATTTTACACTTGCTGGAACTCATACAAAGTCATAGCAAATGACGCAAAAGGAAAGGACTCTCTTTGCCACTCTTTGCCATAGAGCCGCGGCGGCGGCGTGCAACTGACACTGTCGGTAAAAAGGAAACATTGGTAAAGTAGAAATCTCTATTTTGAATCTAATTTTTTTAAGCTTTTTGGGCGTTATTGCTTATTTAGATGACCTAAAAATTCCAAAACTGTTCTATATATAAATAAAGAATAACGTATATTAAACAAATTCTAGTTTTAAATCAATAATATTCAACTTCTAGTTTTAACCCCTGACAGCTGGCAACTGTCTTTGCACAGGTGCATGTGTGTATATGTCTAATTATTTAAAAATAAGTACACATACCACTTATATTTAAAAAATAATCCAATAGTAATAAAAATAAAAATCGTGCGGGTAGTACAAAATGAAAAGTGCAAAAGTCTGTTACTACAACGTGACAGCGTTTATTGAATCTACTATTGCATATGTAAATTGTTTTCAATAGAAGAATACAGTAATTAAAACGTAATTAACGTAATGGAATAAGATACAAAATTAAATCTATAATCTATATAAATAATTACAACGCTGAATCAGAAATGCTCATTTTGAAAACTGATTTAATTCACATTCTTGTAAACTACAATATATTAATTACTTATTTGTATATTTTTATTTGCATTGATTGAGATTGTCCAGTGGAGTGTACGTACTCATTATACGTATGTTTTATTGTTCAAGATTGCAAAATTTTCTGGAGAAAAGTCCAAGCATATCAGCAAAAGTCACTCACAATAATATGTATTACATAAAGTTCCTTTGATTTTTTTCAATTTCTCATACTTATATACCGTTAATTAATTAATTAATTATATAGGATTTGGTCTTCGTGGCTGGAACATTTTCAAAGTTTGATTCGTTTCAACTGAATACCAGAATATTGAATTTCGGATTTTGTTGTAATTCGTTGAGTAAGATTGTAATATGTGTAATTTGGATTCATTAGGCCAGTTTTTTGCTTTTTTCATCGATGTTACAAAAATGAGGAAAGATGTATAATTCGTCTAATTAAAATAAGAATGAAAAAGAAATACATGTGGTTCTACTAAAAAATGGAAAGATTACATGGCATTGGCTATTAAACTACTTAAACTTATTTTATACATATATAATATGTACAGATTTTTAAATCCGATTAGTTCATGACCTTTTTCGTACATTATTTCTGCTTAGCGAGTTGCTTTAACTGTTGTAGGTGCTATTTTACTTTCTATTTTAACTTTATGTACAATATATTATGTAATACTGAAGTGTATTTTATGCGTTTTCAGGAAGTATTCCACAGAATGAATTTCGGAGAGACCTTATGTACAGAAAAGGGTAAAGAAAACTCTTTTCAAGCAAGAAGATGATATGCGAAAAATGGATACTTCTCTAGCAACTAATTGGGCGTATTATTTATTCATAATCCTGTTACATCACTCACACTCTAGATATATAAGATTGAACGTTGAATTTAAATCGAACATATTTCTTTGTTTAGACTTTATATATCAATGATTTAACAGAAGAATCTGTATTAGGGTTGTTTCCATTCTGATTGCATATGTGTACGTCAATAAAATATTTCTGCTAATTTCTGTGTCAAGTGTCTCGAATTTGAATCAGTTTTTTCTGGCTTCCGATTATTAACAATTTTTACTTGTAAACAACGCAACAGAAATAAAATTTAAAAAACGGCTTGAGTTTAAAATTACCTATTCAAAAAGTATGTTGTCTATAAAATTGCGAAACAACCCTATCGCAAACAATGTATATCAGTCCTTGGTGTACACGGAAAAAATATGTCCTGTAAAAAATGTAGAATTAGTCCAGGAGTTTTGGACGGGTACCAAAATATTGGAGATCTTGAATGACTTTTAATAAAAGGTTTCAAACTTTTCAATACTAAATGCAAATGAGTCTTGGAAATTCTCTATAATAGTCTAGGAAAAATAGTTTTGTATTTACTGAAGAGCTGGGATTACAGAAAATCCTGGACAGTCTGGGAAAATGATGCGCGTCGATGTGCGCAGACGACCATCAGCTGGCAGAGTGAAATATAAAGTTAATAAGTGTACTTATATAAAACTCACGAAATCTTAAACATTAAAATATTAAAAATAATAAAATGATACAGTTATAATATTATATTTAAATAAAACATGTTAAAACAAATTAAATATCACTTGGGTCACTGTGACGTTTCTCACAAGCGGTGGAAATTTGGCTAGTTAGTATATAAGGACCATTTCGACCGGTATACTTAGCGTGCGATATTCTGCGTTAGAGAATTGCGTTGTATATAGTAGTGTTAGGTTAGGTATAGAAATTAGGTTTGTGTGTATTAAATAAGTGATGAAAACGTTTCTCGTGTGTGTGATATGAACTTGGACACAAAAGACTACTAAGTCTGAAGTTAGCTTTGCTTTTTTTATTTTGTTTTAGAACCCTTCATATTTTCCTAGACTGTCCAGGACTTTAT
>CAJFCP010025911.1:127986-140821 GCA_904066005.1 Synergus itoensis | reverse complement strand
TGGAAAAAGTGGCAGAAGGGTAAGAGAAGAAAATATAGATAGCAACCAAGAGAAATGGAAAGCTTGAAGGAGGAAAAGAGAGAAAATATGGGGGTGTGGAGTGACAGAGAAATAGGGAACGGGAAAAAGAGAGAGAAAAATCGTGGCAAGCAAGTTGATGCACACATATATAGACTGTGGAGATGAGAGGCAACAAGTATCTCTCTCGATATTATTCCAATATTCTGTAAATTTTACGCACAACTTTTCCTTAGGCAAATTTTCCTTACCAAAAGTTTAATTACTTTTTATATGACATGCATGAAGTTTTGCACCACTATCTAGACATTTCTTGTTATTTTATTCCAAATAGTTTTTTTAAATGATTTACATTCTTCAAAAAATTATTTATTAACAAAATATATTTATTAACAAGATCACCTTTTATCCTTCTTTAATGGATCGAATTCATGGAAAGAATTCCTCTCGCAAAAAAATGTGCATCTTTCTCGATCATATAATGATTAACCGTTTCCATCTTTTCACTTCCACGAGGGTCTGCAATCTACTCGATAAAATTTTAGGTGCGAGATAAACCTATGTAGAATCGTGTAATTTTCAGGGACCCTCTTTTAGATTTACTTTTTTAAAGGCGGTTCACAAAGCATGACGAAGTTGAAGTAACCCATGGCATCAATGCTTGTCGATTTCCTCCTTCCAGAACCATCCCCATTTCCCCGCTTTTTTATCCCTCCGAAGGGACCATATTTTTATTTTTTGGAGACTCTGTTACAAGTTGCTTTCAAAAGGTTTCGTCCTGTTCTACTATCGCGTGAAACACGTAACCTATAGCTTGCGGCTGATATCCAGGTCGTCCTCTCCTTCTGCAAGTACTCCCCTCGCAGACGACGCTACGTCACTTCCGATATCCCCAGGCATATACCGGTACACGAATATCGAGAAGGGACAAGATGCATGCATTTTAGGAAAGAATGCCGATAAAGTGGTTTCTAGAAAAGCTGTTAGAGGATTTTTATTCCTACGCAGTATCTCTATACCAAGAATTTAAATTCAAATGTAAAGTAGAACTGCAGGAGCAAGATTTCGTGCTTGGCACAATTTTATCAAAGAAAACATGCATCCTCTAAAATATACAAAATATATTTCTTGATGCAAGAAGAAAAAAATGCTCACTGAGGAAAGTCAAGAAGGAGAGAGCAAATTGATTTATTTCGAATTGTGCCATTGATATATTTATCTTCTTCCTTCATGAAATTGTTTTATTGCATTTAAAAAGGAAAGACGGAATAAATTAAAGATATGTTTTGAACCTTCGTTTCTGTGTATTGTATAATAAAGTTGCCTGGCAACTTAAATTAAAGGCATACCTAATTTTGATCCTGAGCTTAACAGTATTAAATAGCTGAGCTTTGAAGACGATGAGATAGCGTCGTTAATTCGATCTAAATTGAAGATGCTTTAAAAGCCTGATAGTATTCACGTAAACAAAAGAGTTTAAAATTAAATATTGAAATATATAGGAAATATTATTTACAGTTTCATATTTCTCTCTATTGTTTATAATTTAATTCCATTTTTTTTAATATCAATTATGAATGAATACATCTTGATGAAATAAGACCTACTTTTTCGCAGTAGTCCTGTAAGAATGGCATTCTCCACGTCGACAATATGATACTAGAATGACTATGAACTGGGAAGAGAGGGAGTATTTGCTGCCTCGAGGGAATTGAAGGAACCCATTTAATAACTGCGGTACTGTGAAATAGCTAAAGGCAGTGCGAAGCAACTATCAATTCGATACCGTCAACAATTCTTATACGTATTTATGAAGAGGGAATGTTGACCTTTTCAGTATATTGGCAACACTTGAAAAGGTTTCTTCCCTTTTCACAATAAAAACATCTTCCCAATAAAAACAATATTCAATATATATTATACTTTGATTTATAAATACATTTTTTGAAAGATATATGTCGTCGAAAATCAGTTTTTCAATAAACCTTCTCTTGTAGTTAAACCGAAATTGATCTTTTTTATTTTCAGCGCACATCTTCGACATTTTAGGTCACATCACTTCTCTGAACAGAATTATGCGTGACAAATCTTTATCTCCTGGGGCGGATAACAATTTTACCATATAACAGAGTCAAAGCCTGGCGTTCTCCTTATAAGATCGTTTCTTATAATTGCTCTTAATTCAGAAAACTTTGTGCGTATCTACCATTTTGACCCGCACGCTCCTTATATATTTCTTGTTGTTCATCATAGCTGAGAATTAATGCTCTTATCAGTAGCCTATTATTCCTTTGTTTATCTCTGATGCTCTGAGAGCGAGCGACAAGACTGTACGTGAAATTTCTAAGCGTCATTCTAAATGGCGATATATTCAAGATCTTTAAGTGAAAATGAAAATTCCTATCACTGACTCCCTCAATTGCTAGTAATCACGCATAGTATATTTTATATATGCGTTTAGAGAGCTGAGTTAAATTTTTTGGTAAGGTTTAATGATATTTTCATATGTTCAGAATGTCAGAATATTCATTATGATAATAGATAACAAATCGCGTGCTAAAGGGCCTTTTTGTTTTCTAATTACATTAAACATTCTAATTTTTGTAAGATAATTTTACTAATGATCTGCTGAAAAAAGTCAATTATAACAATTCAGTAGTTTTAAATAAATATAGTTTAATTCCATGCTCGATTGGGTCATGCAAATATATACTCGTTGATCAAAGATCTCGGAGTTGCTTCTAACATGTATATACTTAATCAGTTTCAAAGCCGATTGATTCTATTAGCCATAGGGGTTTACTTCAAGGTAAATCATTCAAGGATCATGTGTAATGATCATGTGTAATGATCATGCCGTAATAATTTATCTGGAATTTTTATTTCTACAAAATAAAATTGAGTATAAGAAAAATGTTCAGATTCGCTTCTTGACCCTCTTTGTTATAATTATCTTATATCAAAAAGAATTTCATTATGATCTTAATGTCCTTTCTTTGGGGTGAAGAAACATTTAGACATTTGTTGTGTTTGTACTTTCTAAAGCTCTCTTCCACCCTGTTTTATAATATAATGTCAATGCCTACAAGATCCTCGCGTGAAAAAACTCGAATGACCTAAATTTTCTCCTTTCCCGACTATTCTATCTTTCCATATAGTAACTTATTATACACCGTTCGCATGAGATAAATATATCAAAGGGTGATATCTGAGGAAATTCGAAAAGTGAATTTTCCGCTGAGTTTCACAGATCACAGTAGCATAAAAAATATCTTTAGATGCAATTAGTGAATTGATAAACATCTCTTTTGGTCAATATATAGAGACAAGCACTGAACTTGTTGATAGAAAAAGTTCAAAATATAATCTCTGATACTTTCAATTCACGGCCTCATTCAAACCGAATATGTGCACTTTAGTACGCATTTTCACTTGAAGTGGATATGAAACTACATACATATATGTACTTGAATGAAAAAAAGTGTATGCTTATGCACAACACATATATGTGCATAATATAGAGAGAAAAATTTATGTTCTGAGAGAGGCAAGGGTGAGCGGACTCAGTGGTATTCGAAAGTCCTGAATGTGCATCTTTAATCAAGCATATACTCTGTTCTTCCCCGATGTTCTAAGAATCTCTCTTTACAGCATTATAAAATTCAGAATTTTAGCTCGTTCTTAAATTATTATACAAGTATTAAATATATATATTAATTATATATGTTACGCTATATGTAAGCTTTAATATAATTCTTCAAATGTCCTTTTAGTCTCGAGGCAGAATTGTACGTTTTAAGCAATATATCGGTCACACGGCGATTTTCGTCAATATTGATGCACATGAAGCTCACACCCACCCTGGACACACTCATGTGCCCTTTTACTTGCAAATAGAAACCACAAACCATCAATCACTAAGCCTGATGTTACCCTGCGAACACGAGTTAATCAATGTAAGGGCCTTATCCCAGTAAAGCAAAACGCAGGATCACAAGAAATTTGCAAACTATTCGAAAGCGGATTACTAACTGCAGATTTCGAAACAATTAACTCTGGTAAATTTACATCTATATACGCAAAAGTTGTATATGTATTTCTATTTCATTCAATTCCTATCTTAAAAAAGTGGTGGTGTCACGAAATGTCTCGAAAATCTCGCATGCATTGTTGTTGCAAATCTGATTGGCTTTTGAATGTCTGGAAATTGTAACAAGGAAAACAAAATAATAGCACACATGTTGATTGATGGTCTCTTAAAATTTTACAAAAAACTTCGAAATCCTTCAAAATTCGTTAAAATCTTTTTAAAAAATTCTTAATAACCTTTTGAATTTCAATAAAATTTGTGAAAATATCTAAAAATTATTATAAATCCTCAAAAAATTCCACCAAATCCTTAAAAATTCTACAAAATTTATTAAAAATCAAAAAGATATCTTGAAATTCCTTAAAATTATTAGAAATCTCATAATAAAATACTATGAAATCCTTCAAAATTTCACAAATTTTTTATAAAAATCATAAAAATCTCTTAAATTCTTGTCAAATGCCTTAAAATCCCTTAAAATTTCATTAAATCCTTAAAAATCCACAAAACCTTTTAAAAATCAGAAAAACCTCTTGAAATCCATAAAAATTTGACGATAACTTTCAAAATCCTTTTAAATTCTACGAAATCTTTTCAGTCATAAAAATCTTTTGAAATCCCTCAATAAAATTACCCAACAAACTTTAAAATCCTTCAAAATCCATACAATATTTTAAAAGTTATAAAAATCTCCTGAAATTCGTTAAAATTCGTAGAAACTTTTGGAAATTCCTTAAAATTCTACAATAATATTCCTTTTATATCCTTTAAAATTATTAGAAATCTCATCAAATTCCAGGCAATCCTTTAATATTTCACAAAATCTTTTATAAATCATAAAAATCCCTTGAAATCTCTTAAAATCCTTTAAAATTCCATGAAATATCCTGAAATCTACTAATATATAAACCCAGATGTGCGATGATTGAGTAACCGAAATGTTTGACCCCTTCCCGATGAGATAGAAGGTTGGGGTTTTTTGCATTCGATTCTACGATAGCTGTTATTCTAACCGAAAAATTGTCAAAATTGCCAATTTCCCACTCCTTCACCCTTAAATCACCAGATTTAAGGGTCAGGAGTGGGAATTCACTATAACTTCTGAAATATTCAAAATTTAAAGCTGATGTAAGGAAAACGTAGATTCCTTTCATCGAGACAAATCGATTGACCTATATGATTAATGCATTTCATTAAAAAATAAGGATGTTATGGTTAATTGTATTTTCAAAAATTAACTTTTAACTATAACTTTTCAAATAAACAAAATTTTAAGTTGACGTAAGGAAAATAAATATTCTTTATGTCGAGACGAATCGATTTACCTGTATGCTTAATGCAATTCATTGAGAAATAAGAAAGTTATAAAAAATTATTTTTTAAAAATTCAATTTTTTAACTATAATTTCTCAAATAATAAAAATTTAAAGCTGTTGTTAGGAAAATGAAGATTCATTGTGTCCAGCCGAATCGATTGACCTATAAGATTAATCCATTTCATTCAATAATAAGAAAGTTATGCTTTATTGTAAATTTTGAAAAAGAGTTTTTCGAATATAACTTCTCAAATAATTAAAATTTAATGCTGATGTAAAGAAAATTAAATACTTAATGCTTCCTCTATGAGGAAGCAAATCATATTTGCTTACAGGAAGCAAAGTGCGTTATTTGGCTTTAAATTAAATTTTTTTTTTCAAATTTTCAAAATGCTTTAACTTTTTTAATTTTCATCAAAAATAGCTTGCCAATGAACTCGGCCTTCATTTTAGAACAATAAAAGAGTATACCAAAGGACAATCTAATCGGTCAATTCCTTCGAAAGTTATCGTGAACGAAAAATAAAAATCTACAGACGGGGACACACATACACACACACACAACCACAAACAGAAAGACACATTGGTAAAACCATGTTTTTCGGGTTCAGGGGGTCACAAAACGTGAAGATTTAACAAAAAATGGGGGGGGGTCAAGTTTTACACAAATATAATACATTCTCTCTGATGAGAATGTAAAAATTGACCCTAAAACCACATTTTTGTACTTTGATTATGGTTTAGTTGATTATATATAGTAATTATATATCATCAATTTCAAATTTTAAATGAGATTGGCTGAATAAAAATATATAAAATATTATTATTGAAATTTATCAAAAAAAAAGATGTTTATAGAAAATCGATTTTGTTAAAAATATAAATCTTCCTCAATGAGAAAGAAGAAACAAAATGGTTTCAAAGACCTTTGCAAGGTAAACAGCAGAAGCAAATCTGCCACGAGCATTGAGGGGGCCGCGTAGCGGCCCCCGAAAAGGCGAGTCCTTAAAATTCTACGAAATCATTTAGAAATTCTAAAATTCTTTTGAATTAAGTCAAAATTACTTGAAAATCGTCAAAATCCCTTAAAATTCTTAGAAAACTTTTGAAATTCCTCTCTAAAAAAATGGTGTCACAAAATGACTTGAAGTTGTAAGAAGGAACACAAAATAATCGCGCGCTTAGCGCGCGTGTTGGTTTACTAGTTATATTAAAAATCTTATATTCTTCCTGCATATTCATGTTTTTGACAGAGAAGAGTGATTAGACTGTTTCCAGGAATAAAAAATCCATGAAAAACAATGTATCGCCTCTTTACATGAAATGTTTACGCCATGAATTCACCCTAGTAGAGGGACATTTTCTTTAGCTAAATAATAATCGTAGGCCACGAAGACTTGCCTTCTAGAATAGAACTTACCTGTTCGCCTAGACTCAATGGCTATTTTCAGTAAGGTAGGTCAAGGATACAATTTGGCTTGAATTGCTTTATTCGAGTTTTAATTTATTGTACACTCGTCGCTCCCACATTATAGTCACGCGTAGCCTTCTGAGATTATGATCAGATCTTGTTGACAGATAAAAACTGTTTATATCATACAGCCATCCAAACTTGTTCGAAAAAATAATAATATTCTACATGTCTCTTCAAGTCAATATTATAGTTCACTCACACAAAATATTCGAACCTTGGATTTTAGTTTAAAGTTGAAATTTGAATAACGAGGCGTCCTAAAAATTATATAATGTCAAGATTGCCTTATCAATGCCTTTGATGGCGTAAACAAAATAAATAGAGGAAAGTTAGCGGAATTGCTGAGCCCGAGTTTAGTCTTAACGATTCACAAACTTGAACGTACCGTACGTGTAGATTCATGTTCCTCTTCCGGTATTCTGTTTATGTAGTTACCTACTCAAGCAAATTGGAGATAAACACTGTCGGGTATACTAGTTGAAGTAAATCTTTTTTCTTGAAAAGTACTTATAGATTTTATCTAAATTCTATGTATTTTGACTTGAGTTACTGCAAATATAGTAAAAAATATGCTACTGAAAGAAAACGAAGTTTAAAATGTACGATGCAATGAAGGTAGAGAAAATTATTACTTGATTTTAAATTAAAGCTTGAAGACACTGATATACCGTGAACGATATCGCTATAGTTTTATTAGTATACCCTATCGCTTTTCCACAGTTATAACATGCCATCGTCTCGTGGCATTACTATATATTTCTTTCAATATAATCGATTTTCTCAGCATGATTATCAAAATACTAGTACCTTTTTCTCCCTCTACGTGTTTCTCTAGTTTGTCAATATTTCACTTGATTATCTTGAATCATAAACGCAAGAGGTGTATATATAGATATACTAGATAGCTACAGTATAAATATAATTGAGTGTTTACTGTTGCAGTTTGAGTAAAAACTCGGTCACTAGTTGAAAAAATGTTCTGAAAAGCAGACGTAATTTGAATTCACCTTTGCGTGCTTTTGTGTGTTCTATATTTATTTTACAGTTCCTGCGATATTGCAAACTTAGGAATTTTCATTTTTGCGAAGCGTGTATCTGTGTATCATTTTCATTTTATGAGAATTCTTACGAATATATTATACTTATAGGAATTAATGTTTCATATTATTGAGCGCCAGTAGTAAAGGTTTATGTTTAGTCAGCCAAAATGCAGAGAGAGCGGCGCACAGTGGGACCAAACGCATATTTTTCGTTCAAAAGTCTCTACAGCCTTCAATTTTTCTCCGACTTGTAATTTCTTTTTTTTAAATTAAAGTGCACTAAATTTCAAGGAGGACCTTGATGGTCGATTTTTGAATTTTCATTTGTTTATTTATTAAATATTTACTCAAAGTTCGAGAAAATCGAGATTTTGCACATAATGATTATTTACTTTTCAACAACATTTTGCATATGATGAAAATCATTTTGAATCAACGCAAGAGTACTCCCAGAATACAAATAATTTGATTATTATAAATTTTAATTATTATAAACAAATTAAAATAACAAATAGCTAAATATTGGAATTTTGGATGAAAAAATTCTTTTCTTCGCTAGAAATGTTTTAAATTATTGTGAGAATGATTCTTAGTCAGAATATCTATAAATTATTAACAATTAGAATTGTTATAAACAATTTTCTGCAAAAATTTGGAATTTGTGATTTTTTCAATTACAGTTTACCTTTTATCATCTAAATTGATGCAAATATTCTTAAAAATAATATATGTTCCATTTTTTCGTAAAAATACTACAATTGTTTATTTTTTAAACAAATGAAATGAATAAATATAAAACTTTTCGCCAATTTGGCCTGGGAAATATTTTTTTTTGCACTCTAAACTGCTTCACATTTTTGTGAAATTGATTTGCAGTCACTATTTTTATGTAAAATTAACAATAAATAATAGTTATTATTTATTGTTATTATTTAATTTCAAACATCACGAAATTTTCATGTATTTGAAAAATATTGTCATTTTGGTTGAAAAAAAATGTTCTTATCATAAAAATACTTTAAATTATTGTGAGAGTGATCGTCAGTAACATTTTCTTTAAAAAATTGTAGGATTTATGTATCTTTTAGCCTTAGGTAACTAATAAATGGATCAGAATTCACCAATAGACTATGTGCCAAATTGGCGAAAATTTTTGGTATATTTATTCATTTCATTTGTTTAAAAAATAAACAATTGTTGTATTTTTACGAAAAAAATGGAACATATATTATTTTTAAGAATATTTGCATCAATTTAGATGATAAAAGGTAAACTGCAATTGAAAAAATCACAAATTCCAAATTTTTGCAGAAAATTGTTTATAACAATTCTAATTGTTGATAATTTATAGATATTCTGACTAAGAATCATTCTCACAATAATTTAAAACATTTCTAGCGAAGAAAAAAATTTTTTCATCCAAAATTCCAATATTTAGCTATTTGTTATTTTAATTTGTTTATAATAATTAAAACTTATAATAATAAAATTATTTGTATTCTGGGAGTACTCTTGCGTTAATTCAAGATGATTTTCATCATATGCAAAATGTTGTTGAAAAGTAAATAATCATTATGTGCAAAATCTCGATTTTCTTGAACTTTGAGTAAATATTTAATAAATAAACAAATGAAAATTCAAAAATCGATCATCAAGGTCCTCTTTGAAATTTAGTGCACTTTAATTTAAAAAAAAGAAATTACAAATCGGAGAAAAATTGAAGGCTGCAGAGACTTTTGAACGAAAAATATGCATTTGGTCCCACTGTGCGGCGGCGGCAATATCTTCTTGTATATTACAGAGAATTTGTCTTAACTTACCATTGTTTGATGTAATCTTTGTCAACACTGAAGATTGGTGTTGTTGTTCGATTGGTATCCGTGCCATTGAGGCTTCTTTCCGTGTCGTTCATCTCCATTCCCGCCTTCGAGCCCTCCAACCGGTGGATGCAATTTTGCAAGTTGCTCCACCTTTCTCCTTAGCATCCAGTCATCTATGATTCATTCTGAAAGAGAAATATTTAAACTTTTTAATTATTTCGAAATATTAAGAAAAGAAGTAGAATAGGAGCGATAAAGCGACAATGAAAAGATTTTAAAAGTGGAAAGAGGTGAAAAACTTAAGAAAAGAATGAGAACAATTGAAAAGTTCTCGAGTCACATACTTCTTCAAAAAATTTTTAATAATCTTTCCCATATTTAGGTGTTAGAATAATGAATAGCTGGAATATATTAATTTTCTTCAGTCTTGTAGAATTCTTGTTACATGGATCTGATGTGAAAGACTAGTGGTAATGGGATTTTTAGGAGACGATATAAAATAAAAGATTAGGTCGAGTCCTTCGATAGCAGTATGGAAAATACGATAAAAATACAAAGCACGAAATACTTGAAGCTTACGCTTGCAAGAATCGCGTTTAACCTTGAGAACGGTCACGCTGGTCATAATGAAGCTTGCAAATTTACATATTACATAAGAGGCAGACACCATCGTGCTTAATATTACTCCGACTATACAAATATTTATATTACAATTTTATATTTACAATTTATATTTAAGAATGTTTCTCATTCAATTTTTAATAGACATACATAATTTATACATGTAAGATGATGCAATTTAAGACCCCATCTTGAGAGAATTACTATTCAATCGAACTAGACACGTGTTAGCGTAGTTTGTCGATTTCCGTGTTATTAATGTCCCAGATATAGTTTAAATGCGGTACCACCCTAAGAGCCAATTATTAAACCTCCGCAGAGTAAACTCGAGGCGGTAACTGAATTCGAGCTTCTCCAAGAAATTCTCCTCAATTTTGATCTCCTTTTTCCATCGTTACTACTTGTTTTTCATAAGTAACGTAAACCTTCTACTAGTGTAGCTTAGTCGACTCCCATAATTGAAAATAATTCGATATGCAGCCAGGAAAGCACTTTTTATTTATTTTCTCGACTCGAGCCACAGTCGCTGCAACACAGTGATTGAATTTTCAATCTGAAGTCGAGATTCTTTCGAGGTTCGAAGATTTGATTTACATTTTTCTTAAAGCAAAAAAACTATATGACGCTCTTAAAGTATTTTTTCTTTAAGGATAGATAGATACTTTATAGCATATCTCTCTATGCGTCTTATTATTTTGCATCCCAACCACAGTTGGTACAAATCTCTTTTTTATCAGAAAGTGATCCTGCTTTTCCTGTTTTGAAACTGAAGCTCAAACAAGCTTTATACAGATCCTCCGTGCTTCAGAAAGCCGCTTTATGCATTCAGTCGTGGTTTTCGCGGTTGTCGTGATTGTATAATACTTTGAAGTTCAAAGGTACACTTTTTAAAATTGACCACCCATTGAAATAGGAATCTCTTTTATTAAATGTATCCAACTTTTCCGATCTTCCCAAAAACAAAGGGAATACTTTTTGCACTTCTCTTTAAAATTTAACTCCTCTATATCTTGTGCACTATAAAAATAATCCAATATTCTTCAACAAGAACACGTTCCGCAGATAAATAATTCACACTAATACCTTTTAGTGCATAAAGCACAAGTTTTCCTCATCTTGAGGAATTTGCACCTGTAATTTATAAGACATTAATGAAACTCAGTCTCTTACACTGAGATGAATAAATATAGTAACTCACAAAGTGGGTTACGCGTCTATTCTATACATTTCAATATACTACGTCATTATATTCCGTTATCCTTCCCATGATATTTGCGGTAAAAGTGTCTTTTCAATTTTTCGTGTTCCTATCGATCTTTTCACAAAACACGGCGGTAAAGATATCAAAGTAGTAGACGTCATTATTTCTCTGGACTTTAACAGCGAATGATATTGCCTAACGGATCCGGTGAGCTTGTAGATCGATAAACCGCTACTCGTGACACACCTAATTGCTACTTTAGAGTACAATAAAAACGAAAAGGATATTCTTTAAAAAGAAGTACTGGGTTCAAAAATTTACATATAAAAATTTACCTATTCTGTGATGAAACTTGATCGAATCTATATTGACTGTTTAATTACATCGACTTAATTTAATTTAATTCAACTGGCAAAGTGCAGTCATTGCAAAACAGTTTTTCCCAACTTCCTAGAAAACATAATTGTTTACCAGTAAATTTGCACGTTTATGAAAAATATGTTTCTCCCTGTTTCTCCGCGTTGTGATAATATGTACACCTCTACAATACATACGCGTATACACAAAGTATAGACGGATCCACAGTTATCGATTGTTGCACAAAAGGTACGAGTGTAAACAGGATTTTTTTTATTTACTTTGTCGGAAAAACTGTGCAGAGCACTGATAGTAGTTTCAACTAATTTTCAACATTTTCAACTCGTTTTTATCCGAAATAAAAGAGATTTTAGGTGAAATGAAGGGGATATAAGTTGCACGTGACCTTTCTGAAAATGAGTAAAAAAAGACTAGAATATATTTGCGATGGTTGAAAGTCAAGATATTTTCATTTTAGGTCTGAGTGATAAGCGACGCTGTGTTTCGGATAACTCGGTTGATAAGATATTATGAAGGTGCAATCAGAAAATAAAGGCTGTTCACAGTGGTGGGTCTCGAGGGATATAACTAACTGTGAATACTGATGACATTGGACGGATGTCGTGTCCATGTATCATCAGATATTAAACGAGAAATGACTCTAGAGAAATCGTACTACCCCGAAGATCTTAATCCCGATAGATGTGCTATAGCGATTCATCCTTAAAAAAATGATCTATAAGAAGATATCTCTCTATAAAGAAGATAACATATTCAAGGTTTAATGTAAATTAAATTAAATCAAAGTTTACTAGCTCCTAAAATCCCTTATACAGTAAAAATAAATACTGCACTGAAAAAAAAAGATTTTTGGATTCAAAGAAATGCATTTCTTTGA
>CAJFCP010025911.1:90435-116729 GCA_904066005.1 Synergus itoensis | reverse complement strand
TGGAATCAATGACCATTGGAGAATATTCTGTAATAATACGACTCAGAAATTCTGAAAGCATACTTAGTACTTCTTAACATGATTCCCATGTTGTATATTTACAGAACCGGACCTAAAAATTTAAATCGAACTGTGATGATCTACAATTTAAATTAATTGATTTTACAATAAATATTGAAAACGAGAGAGTCCAATAAACTTATGTTCAATTCGATGATATTTTAATGTGGACTCGAATATTCACAGATTTAATTGATGAAATCCTCAGAACTGAAAAGAATACATTAGTGGCAGCAAAATAACAATTTCTTCTCTAACAATAAGCTTATGAATCTCATTGTTCTCAGAGCAAGAAAAAGCTTGGCATTTTTGAGAAAAAGAACTATACATCTTATTCTGAATTTGATCATCGACAATTTCATTTGGTCTCAAAGTCGATTTAGAGATTAAGTAACCTTTATAGATAATTACAGTAGTCGTGAATTCTGAGGATAAAGGTCCATCAGTTATTTATAGGGAGCACTTGCCTCAAATAGGCTTTGATCAGGATGATCTTCTTGATATCTTCTTATCGGGTCTGTCGCACTTGATACTTAGCTAAAGCGAGTTATATCACTCAACTCATCTAGAATGCGAAGTTGATTCTCGATTTGTTTGTTCTTTATCGTAACAGTCTAAGTTCGTCACACCTTGTTGTGATGTCTCATCTCATAGGCTGCGGACCGCCCGCCTCCCCCGGAGCCCGAATAGGCGCCGGCGTACAATTCGGGGTGGTTGGAACGACTGTGGTTGGCTGCTGCACCGCTGCCTGGTGGCGCACTAGCTGTAGGAACCGAGCGATATCCTGTTTAAATTTTAGAAATACTTTTCGTAATATAGGGACATTGAAAATAAAAGAAAAATAAATAAGCCGGAAATGCAGGTCCTCCAAGAGCAATATTAAAGAATTTGAGAAAGAGTTCTTGAAATATTAAATTTAATCTAAGATGTATAAATATCCATGAAGGGATTGCAAGAAGAGAAAAATTTTTACCGAAAAAATAAAAGAATTCTAAACTATAGACCAACGAAATTTCTTTGTGATAAATGCAGTCAAGTTTCAGGCAAGCAATCTACTTTTTAGAGTTATTAGGAGCAAATACATGAACTTCTGTATGCCAGTCTTTCAAATGTTGATAAGAATTCGCTGAGGCCTTTGTCAGATGATTTTAAGGTGCTTGGAAAATTTTATTCGTGAATTTGCTCCTGTTAAAAAATATACAATAGGCCCCAGCTCACCTCTGCAGCCACGGAAGAATTATGAAGATTAGTGATGCGCGTCAATCAATGCGAGGAGGATGCGAACAGGAGAAAACACTAATGTAGTTGGGTTTCAATAAGAAGGAACACGAGAACGATTAACAATTACTTTTGTCCGAATTTCGGATCTTAGATTTTTGAATTCAAAAGAGTTTCAAGAAGGGTATTTTTAGGATTGATTCTTAATTTCAATTCAATCTTTAAATTCTAAATTTGAAAAAATTAAATATTTCATATAAAATTGTCTTTTCTTTTCTTGGCTTTTAGAGTTTTCTGGACTAGCAATTCTTTTATTATAGATTATATTTGAATAAATTTGAATCTGAATAATAAAACTCGGCTCGCAAACAAACTCTGATCGATTCATGATTCATCATTTAAAAGATTTAAGCATAAATATACCTTTGGGATAATACTGAGCCCCTCTACCTTCTCCATAACCATGAGAAGGTCCTCGACTTCCGTGACCTCCTTGCCTTGGAGGAACACTTCTTGGACCTGCGCCACCACCACCATGAGGATGTCGCTGAAATAAGATCGATCGATTATTCAGAGATGTAATATTTGAGATTATCTAAAATGTCAATTTAAATCATGCTTGCATAATTTACCATTCGTCTTAACGTGTTCATCGGCCTTCTTAATGTTTCACTAATGCGTCTCGCCGGTGGCTTTTTTGGATTATTCGACGGAGTGTGAACAGCGCAACACTTGATGAAGAAACCCATAAAGATGATGAATGCTATTCCCATCAGGAGAACTGCCCACCAATATTCCTGCAAATCAATAGTCGAATCGATCAATCAAGCAAGATCAGAAATTTACTTAAAGTAATTAATTACTGATAATCGAATAAAATTTACCGTAACCCATTGTGCAACGGTCAGTAGAGTCTCCTTGTTGAATAGAAGATTTTTTAATCTAGCAAGTGGACCTTCTGCATCAACTGCTCTGCACTTCAAAAAGACGTCACAGTAACCCTAGAGAAAGATATCAATATATACACTCGAAAAATAGAAAGAACCAATTAATATGAAGATAAAAAATCTAATGTTACTTGGAAGTTATCACAAGGAGAGCCAGGTCTTAAACTGATTCCGCCTTCTGGCAAGCCAACAGCTTCAGCGAACTCGCTCGTACTGCGACAACTCGATGTATCAGTTCCATTTTGACAAGCCAACTCACAAAGCTTGCGTTTGTCGATATTTGGAATTATATTACTAGTTAGGAAGCATTCAGTAAGATTCCATTCCAAACAAATGGAACCTGTGCACTCGCCATTGATACACAACTGCAACAAAAAAGAAATAATTTAATAACTTCGTAAATCTTATTAAAAAAAAAATATCACAGTTCAACGAACCTGAGTCCCTTCGTTACATCTGGTCTTGTTAGCTCTAGGCAAGGGTACAGGACATTCAGAAGATCTTCCATTACACGTAGAATTATAGCTACAGTCTGATTCTGCTTTACATTGAACTTTGTAAGAGAGTGGAACGAATTGACATGTTTCGCTTGAGCAACAAGGACCTTGGCTGGGGCTGGAAAAAAAAGTGATGTAAGTCAATCAAAATCATTAGTCACCTTCTGTGAGAAACCGATAACAATCAAGTAAACTAGTTGACGACTCATGCATTCAGATATCGTACACCTTATGTACATCTCTTGAAATTAACTCAGAGAAGAATCACAGTTCGTAATTTTTAAATGAAATATTTATTTTAACAGAAATTTTTAGAAAATACCTGCACTGAGTCCCGGATTTTCTATTACATCCTTTGGCAGTCTGGTTTCTTGTTCTGTCCAGTTCAGACAATTGTCGTGGATAACAACACCTGTCGTTGCATTCTTCGTCATCGTAACCACAGTCACACTCTTCGCCAGCCTCAACAATTTTGTTTCCGCAAAAGGCACCAGCCGAAGCTGAGAAACAATTCCGTTTTTTATTGTCTTCGATCGCATCGAGGACATTGCTGATGTTACCGATACTACATTTCGAAAATTTGCTGTTATTTGGACGGTCACCGCTTGTCGCTGAGGCGAACATTATGTAGTTTCCGTGAAGACCCCCTGGTCTACACTCGGGTGGAAAATCGTGCTAAAAGAAAGATTTATTATTATTAAGTTTATTACACTGTGTTATAAAATTTTAGATCTACATTATATTTTTATTAACCTACCGGTGAACCAAAGTTGTGTCCAATTTCATGGGCAAGAGTTAGCTGAGAGACTTTTGGAGGTACTCTGCTGTTATAATTAACGAAAGTAATGATACCAGTGTTCAAGGATCTTTTAGTGGATTGATACATCCCACCAACTGTTTCTGTATAAGTCTTATATTTTTCACAAATTCCGCCAGAGGCTCCGGAAGCCGAAGCTACCCATGCGAGACCCAGAGTGCCGCCAGTAAAATCTCTGCAATCATAATTAGTATTCAAAATCACGAAATAGGTTGATTAAAAAATGTTACAGAATTTATAAGAAAGTTCTTAAAAAGACTCGGCTGAAATAAATTACCTGTAAGTGAAGACATAGGCCAAACAGAAGTCTTCATGATTTCCCAGGGAGTGTAGATTCAAAAAATTACTGACATCGATATTTTCCATGCAAAATGGATTTTGCTCATTATAACTAACCGGCTGAGTACAAGCTGAGTCGTCATCAATCTTTAAAAATCAGAAAAGAAGAATAATACGATTACTGGATATAATCCAGCCAAATATTACTTATTCATAAAATTTAAACAAAATTTACCTTAATTCTCTGAACTTCAAACTTTATATTTCTGTGCTCTATTCTTCCATCGAACCTGGTGTCCCTGTAAATATAATTTACAGCCGTAACATGGTGTGCAATTAGTGACAAAATCTCTTCCCTTGTCTTCTCTGCGTCTTGATGTAGCTGAAAATCAAAGATCGTATTTATATAATCTTTTGCAATTCTCTGGAATATTTTAACATTTTCTTCGTTCTATTTTAGCTCTTGTTCTAATTTATTACCTGCTCTGTTATGTGCCTCCATATCAACGGATCCGTTTGAATAAATAGTGAGCAGGTATTTTTATTTTCCTCTTTTGGTCTTGTGGCCCTTTTGGATCTTCGATTTTCAGGTTGATTGGCTTCCCAAGTGTACTTGTGACCCGGATTCTCACTATAGCCGTTCCACGGTTTCACCTTAAATAATAATTTGCAGAAAATCGTATCAAAATCAATTATTTTTGAAAGCAAAATAAAATTATATTCAAAATGTAAATACCTTTGGAATCTCTCCACCTTGTTTCGTTTTTGCCTTCGGTAATGGGGTCTCTGGTTCACCAGAATTTTGAATTTTGTCCATCCATTGTATCACATCGTCATTGATCCCACAACCTCCACTGTCACCTATAATAAGAAAAGATTTTCAGTTTCTTTCTACACACATTGCTTTTTCATTTCATATCAACATGTCTCATCGTTTTGAATAAATGATTACACAAATCGATAGGAGTAATAGTTTCATTTAAATCACGTATATGTATAAGTAATTATTTAATTTATTAGAGCGATGAATGTAGACATTGTAGACTATAAAGAATTACCTAATTTTCTATATTTTTACAATTCAATGAAAAATATTAAAAGAAAAAAACGAATGGCGTAAGGATTTACCTAAGGAAATCAGAAGTAACATGGTTCACATTTTTGTTTTCAAAAAGTGACACTATTCCAAAATTCGAATTTTCTACAGAAGATTCAATGAACAAGGAGAACTTTAAATTGCGAAATAAACTTTTGTCTATTTTTTCTGTCTTATATAGAGAGGGCTCTAAGTTTAGAGAATCAATTTATGACAACAAGAATTGTCAAAAATGTATTAAGTGTTTTATCAGGCTATCCTCATCCTTGTAATTAGGAAACCCTTTCCCAATCCTAAAACAAGGAATCTCTCTAACTCTTTAAATTAAGAATATGACATCTCTCCCGAGACTTAACATAAATATCAGAATTTATTACTATTTCTCAAATGCATAGATGTGCATATATTTGCATAGAACGCTATCTATTCGTGTTTGTATACGAGATGCGTCGCATTATGAATCTGCAACATTAGCAAACCGCTTTCGTCGAATAAATTTAATAGTCATTTGTAAGCGTTGGCACGACCAACTTTAATTAAAGCACTGAATTCACTCTGGAAATCAGTCGAAACATAAGTTCGAAGAATTATTCTACTCTTTCATGCTTTCAACAGCAAGAAATTATTCAGTTAATTAATTTTCCATGCTAAATTCATTATTTCTGCCATTTCCTCTAATTGCAATGTTCGTGAATTTTCCACGTGAAAAGCTTCGCAGAATGCATTTGAACCAAAGGAAAGGTAAACTGAGATGGATTAAATTTTATTTAGGAGGAAAAAACTAGGCTAGTAGTTTAAACAAACGATATAAAACTTGTGTAAAATTGTAAATTTGTAAAATTCACGTAGTTTCATTTTTAAATACTTTTATCAAAACTTTTTAGCTTCGTGATATCAATTTCGCGAGTTCTAAGATACTTTCAGGTTTCTATGAAAACATGAGTGCTCTCATCAGATCGAAAGACACGATTACTTAGAGGAGAATTTATGAGACGAGGCGAAAGAGATTATCAAAGGACAAAAGAGTATCAGAGTATTGATTGCATCAATGTATACAAAATTACATTCAGAAAAAAAAAAATAATTTATAAAATCTCTGAAAATTCCTAAAAATCTTTTGAAATCCTATAGAATATCTCACCTGTCCGACGATCGGCGTAGGGGTCACCGACATCGTTTTCATGATATATCACCGAGTGCAATGTCTCGTTGACTTCATGTGGAGGAAAATAATAGTGTGCCTTTTCTACAAACCATGCTCCATCTCGAGGTGATACTATTTTGCCATGGAAAATGCCATCGCTAATGCTTCCAAAAACGTGACTGCCTGGTTCGCCTGGAAATAGTTGATAAATTAAATATTAGATGTAAGGTAAAATTGAGATAATTAGCTGAATGAGAATTATCATAAGAACAACTAATGTACTATTTATAATATAGTATACTATTATGTACCACGAAAGTAGTTTCGACTCTAGCAAAAGCTATTATAAACTTTAAATATTTTTTGCATAATGCAAGTTCACCTTGGGTTCATTTTAGCTCACAGTAAAATTTCATAAAGCCGTTCTTTCTCGTGCTCTATGTGCTAACAACTTTATAAACTAGATTTAAACTTTGAAGACTTTAAACTTTAAAATTTCAATTCAAATCTTCTTCTACATTTATAAGATTTTGATCAAAGTTTTTCTGGGTTCCTTAATCAAGTTTTTATCATGTTTATGGTCCCATTCTTTAAAAACATGTTGAAAGCTTTAAGGGCGTTGGACCCAAATGTTAAACTCAAAATTCCATTCTCCATTTTACTCAAAGAAAATTATAAATAAATATTTTTTCGCTTTGTAGCTCTAATCTTTTTTCAAATATAAGACTGCGAGTTTTTAGATTGGAACTTTGAACGCCACTGAATGAGACTTGAAAAAAATCACTCGAAAGAAAAAATATATGTAAAAACTAGTTGGGTTGAATCAAGAAAATGTCTAATAGAATATTTTCTTGATCGAAGTTTTTTATTTCAAGAAAATGCACTCGATTGAAGAATTTGTTGCTTAGGTAATTCTCTAAAAATGCTCTAAATTAATTAAGCTTACCAACAAGGTGTCCTTGGTAGATATGCGAGGTGTCAAGATCCTCCACCTTCCCGGAAGGACCTTCTACCACTAGATTATCACTAAATGTACTCAAGTCTCGCTTCAGACGAAGACGAAATTCTTTTCCGTGAGAACGGAACTTTACAGTCACTGCGTTGTCACGGGTAACTGATCTTTTGGCTCTCAAGTGGTTTCGATGAACCTCGTGGGTGGGATAAGAAAGAGATTCGTAGTGACGAATGTAATCGTTCAGTCGACGAGCTGCAACAAGAAACAAAAAACAATATTAAAATTTTTTCAATTATAACTACAATTACAACAACAATTGCAATTGTTATATCATTAATTTTCGTATTATAAAATTGCAAAAACAATATAGAGTTCATTAATAGAGACAATTGTTTCTGCTCTTGAAAATCTTTAAATTATGCGACGAAAAATGGATTATTATGCAAATTTCTGCTTCAAAAATCTATTTTATGCGAAATAATTGTGCGATGAAGAAATTAGAACTAATATAATTAGAAATTAGAACTAATATAATTTGGCAAAACTATATTACAATTTTCATTCATTTGATTTTTATTATTATTTTTCTGCTGATCAGGTAATGTTGAACTTTTTACGTATTTCAAATCCAAATTTGAACCCTTGTACAATGCAGAGAAATAATTGTACAGAAATACATTACAAGAAATTAAAAAAATATTCATTAATCGAAAGTTATTGATATTTTTACAAAACATTGAGATTTAACGTTCTTTGCAACTTAAAAAAATTGATAAAGTAACTTCGTCCTGGGCTTATTTTTTGATAACTTTTAATTTACTTAAAAGAAAAAATGTGATCTTTGGTATAATTAAATTTAGGAGAACTTAAACGATCATCGAAAAACAGGCGAACCCATACTTCTGTTTGGTAGTGTAATAAATCAATAAATTATTGTAAAATGTATTAAGATTTTTGAATTTTTGTCAATTAAAAACAAAATTTCTATGCAAAACTCGAAATTTTCCAAAATTATGCAAAAATTCAAAAATTATGCGAAGATTCCAAAATTATGCGATGAAAAGAAATTATGTGTTTTTATGCGATGACGAATCTTCTTTATTTAACTTAGAAACTTCATAAATCGCAAGGATTTCGGGTAATATTCAATTCTGAGACATTATGCGATTATGCGCTTTGCATAAAATAGGGGTCTCTATTCATTAATGATAAAAAAAAATGATTTCTCAGTATTCTCGATTGATTCATTTATAGAAGCATGAAACTGATAATTGTGTTTGATAGATGTGATTGTGATACGATTCAATTTCTAATCGAGCGATTAATCTATCTGTTATCAGTGGAGAACCGCTGTAGTTAATAACTTTGGTCACGGAATGAAATCATCCTCACAGTTGGAGTGTCGAATGGGTTAGATATATGTATATCGACACGTAAGAGTATACAGATTGACATGGGACGTGGAATGCAAAATGGTATTGAAAAAAGAGAAGCAACACTCAACGACTAGCGTAGGTGGTGGACGACACTTTTCACCACTACTTACGATCGTTGATTCGTTAACGTGACTTCCGGTTTTGATTGGCAAGTCTGCCAATTGCATCCCAGAGAGAAAAAAGATCTCTGGTGCGTTATTATACAACTTGTATATTATCAGAATACTAATAGAATATTAATATAGGAAATCAATTATTTTAATAGCTAAATTAGGACTAGGTTTCTTTTGAAGTTTACGTATCGCTTTTATATTAATCCAAGATTGTTTTTCTATTTATATAAGGATTACTTCAGAAAACCTGTAGAATTGACCAGAATTGAGGGAGATACTGTTCCCAAAGGAAGTGTCTTTTAGATATACAAGAAACCTAGTAAAGACCTATTGAAATTCATGTTCTATTCGAGAAGAGTCTTTGTGACAGTATTTCGTTTCTTGGGTACTTTTCAAGTTTTACCATATACTGCAATAGATATACATCTACTTCTATTTCTCCCTTGGGTATTTAAAACTCCAGAAGAATGCAAATGGTTACTATTACCTTTTATATATACGCCGTATATAAAAATATAGCAATTTTTGGTTCAACGATAATTAAGAGAGCTGAGAAGCCCTACATACATTCCATTTAATGTTCGCAGTCAATCTACGAAATAGCGGAAGTTCACTGAAGACCACAAACACAATTAAACCGGAAGCAGTTTCGAAGGATACTGCATTAGTCAAATTATTGTGCACTGTTAGGACAAAGGGACCTTGAACTTTTGATGATGTAGCCGAGAGGTTGATGACTCGAATTTTGAGTGTATATCAGATTTCAAGATTTCACTTTATTTCATTTTATTTTAGAGTTGGAAATTCTTCGATTTTAAAAATATTGCGATAAAGGACAGATACCAAAAGATTTCGTAAGAGAGTGTACAGTTGTACACGAGATTTCAAGAGAGATCAACCCCTCGGGTGTAGCATACTTTTTTATCTTTATACAAACTGATGGTAAAAAACTGCAAGATAATAAAATTTTTATGACCTTCTGTCTTGTTTTCTTTAGTGCTGCTTCCTTTAAGAAATATAAAAGTTTTGATGAAGTACGTTTGACGAAAATGTTACGGATGTTTCAACCACTTTTGGAAAGCTCTCGTTTCCGGGTGAAACACTTTCTTTTTTCCTCGCAATATCAGCGTGAAAATAATCAGGACACGAGCTTCGTCGATTTCAAAAACCCCAGGAGTGAAATTGCTTTTCGCTGGCACTGGTCAGCCGTCGACGTTATTGTCGAGTTGTCTGAAAGGGTATAAGTATTTAAGTAACCACGACAGGAAATGCTTGTGCTATTGCAGCCAGTAGACCGCTACTTTAACGCGCCTTTCAATTACTCCACCATACCCTACATAAAATTTAAGTCTCTTCTAACTGCAGTATGATTTAATTAAACCCAACTCGACTTTCAGGTAAGAAGACTCGAATCCTTATCAATTCGAATTAAAATAATACTAATAATAATAATAATAATTAATATAATTCCTATCTTAAAAAAGTGGTATCACGAAATGACTCGAAAATCTCGCGTACATTGTTGTTGCAAACCTGATTGGCTTTTGAATGACTTGAAGTTGAAAGAAGAAAAACAAACTAATGGCGCAAAAAAATTTCACGAAAACCTTCGAAATCCCTTCAAATTCCTTCAAATTCCCAGAAACCTCTTAAAATCCCTTGAAAATCGACAAAAACCATTAAAATCATGAATCTCTTGAAATCCAAGTTAAAATTCGCAAAAATCTCTTAAAATCCTTAGAAATCTTATCAAATTCCATGAAATCCTTCAAAATTCTACAAAACCTTTTAAAAATTAGAAAAATCTCATAAAATCAACAACCTTCAAAATCCTTTTAAATTCTACAAAATCTTTTGAAAATCGAAAAAACCCTTCAAATTATTAGAAATCTCATAAAATTTCACAAAAATCTTAAAAATCCCATAAAATATTTTTAAAATCATTAAAATTTCTTGTATTCTTTTAAAATTCCTGGAAATTTTATGACAACATTTAAAATTCTCTTAAAATTCTCGTAAAACACCCAGAAACTTTTCAAATCAGTTAAAATTGGTAAAAACCTCTTTTGAATGATTTGAAGTTGTAAGAAGTAAAATAAATAATCATGCGCGAAGCGCACGTGTTGGTTTGCTAGTCGTTATAAAAACGGAGAATTCGCTAAATCACTATAATCTTAATTAAATGAATCCACATCTACAAGAAAGATAGGCCCTGCATAATAAAATCTGTTTTTTAAACTTGGCACGTTCACCCCCATAAAGTCTTTCATAAACTTATGCTTTCCACAAACATTTCTTCTTTAATCTAACTTTTTTTGCCATTTCTTGTCATTAAAATGTAATAAAATTAGTTAATTATCCGCGATAAACGAGGGTGCGAGGTCAACGGGGGAACTTGGCGGTCTTTTAATGTTCTTCACGCTCGACGACTACGTACCATTCGTGCTACTGTAAAAGCGAGAAATCAGAAGAGAGTAACCCTAGCTCCCGTGAATTCACACACCAAAACGACTGCGCCATGTTGCCTACGTGCCATGAATTTTATATGATGCGACGATAATGTGGCGAACGCAAGGATCTAAAATTGCACCAGGAGCCAACATTTTTTCCCATCTTGCTGAACATCCAGATATTATACATATGGGCATTTCTCTGTAAACTGGGCAACTCATTGTCCCAGGCCAATATTGTGTAAAGGAGTTCAAATTATAAATGTTTTGTAAATAAATTTAAAAGATAATAACCTAATATAGCTGTACTTGGCATACAATATTTTTTAAAATGAAGTTTATTGTATCAAAAACTTCTTCATAGACCGCAAAAAAAACAGTCCCCTGGCGTGTCACCGAAGCAGCACAGTCACTTCAGATTAATTTAATTATGATAATAACTATTGGAATCAATCAAATTGTTTGATTATTCAAACAATATTATTTCATTGTTAATGAAACATGTTTATTTTTTATAAATATTATTTTATCATACTAAAAGAGTAAATTAAAGTTTGTCTTCGCATTTTGTGAACAGTCCCCTCTGGCTATATTTAAAATTGCGAAACAAGTAGTCTAAAGATTAAAGAAGGGCGGCGCTGCGTGCAACAGGAAGCATACGGTCTGAAGTTTGCTCAGGTGCAGTCATTACCGTCAGGTCGCCATTTTTTTTAGTGCTGCTCGAGTTTCCCTTGGTGGAAGTCATGTCGTAACCTGTCAGCTAACAGTCCCCTGGTAAGGAAAATTTTGATTTCTTTTTAATATACTATATTACACCTTAGATACTTCTTATCGTTATAAATAGATAAATATTTTTTATATACAGTAAAATAACATGACTTAATTACATTTCGTGTTATCTTTCAATGAAATCAAATAACACAGTCCCCTGGCAACAGTCCCCTGCCCTTCAATAGGATAGGGGACTGTCTTTATATTACGTTTTTCATTGTTTTAGGTACACGTGTGTTTCAAGTGAGACTGATTCTACAGAGTAGGATTCAAAGCATGTGATTCTTCCAATGAATGTGATTTTAATTGATAGTAATTACATATTAAGATTTCACAGTTAAAATTTAAGTTTAAGTAAAATATTATTAAAAAAGTGTTGACTTTTTGTTTCTTTATTGTTCAATTATTTAATTCCTAAGCTATAAAGTTTTAAAAATAAAAAAGATTTAAATTTGGTACTGAAAATGGTATTATTCATTAAAATAAACAGTCCCCTGTATCGATTTTTCAGAAAGTACTCAATATTTTCTAAAATAATGAAAATATTTTTGGTTCATCTGCCGTTTATTAATAAATAGGCGGATATATATCCCCTGAATAAGGTTTACTAAATATATTCGTAAAAAGTTGCCGGGCCATTTTTCCTAGAAAAGTCGCCCAGTTTACAGAGAAATGCCCATATATGCATATGTGTATAAGGAAAAAAAACTTAAAAACATGAAAATTTTGCCGATACTTTTTAAAATAGTTGTTGCAGCAATGAGAGCACAGCTGAGTGGATGTTGAAAAACTCTTTCGCTCAATTCCCAGCGTTCACCTAAACCTGAATTTACACTGGCAAGCTTCTATGTGTGGACTGAAGTGTAGAGCAAGTTAGATCTCTGTGAAGTTCACTCGAGAGACTGAGGATTTACCCTCGCACCCAAGGCTGAAAACGGGGCTTAACTCGGTGCATCGTTCGATCATACACACCAATACACAGAAAGTGGTATTTACTCGCCATCCCTTTTGCTCTTCAATCCTCCTTTACTCCTATTTTCCAAGTGATATGCAAAATCTCCTAAACCCCCTCGCCAGTCTCGCATGATCAGACTCTCACATTTTCAAGAATTTAGGATATTGTAGAAAATTTCAAATTAAATATTTATGTGTTTCACGATTCACCCAACCATGAACTGAATTAAAGTGTTTGTTTAATCACGTAATTCTATTTACCGTTAAAAAGACATATTTATTAATAACAATAATGCTAAGTCTTAATTTAAAAACATAATATTTTAGTATTTCTCTCGATAATACTATTTCTCTGACAATGAGTATAATTGCTGGGTTTTTCCCATTCTTTCGACGAGACATCTGCTGTTTTCATGGATTGTAAAACTTAGACAAGTACAATCATCTTTCGAGTTTCCCTTCACATTTTTAGAAATAAGAATTGTAAAGCTCGAAATAGAGATGAAAAGGACTTCAGATTTTTTTGTCATCAGGGCTCTATATCCTAAGTTCTGTAACTGTTAAACATATGGATCAACCATTCGTCTTAGAACCTTAACCCTTGATAATCAGTTTTACACGCTCTTCGAGTTTAGGCACTTTTCGACCCTTCCGGTCACCTATCATAAAATTCAAATATGAGGATTTGTCAAAGGATGAGAGTTTCTAATAAGTCACTCCTACAAAATTGTCATAGCCAATAGCATTCCAAATTTTCCCACTATATTGCACATTGAGTTTTCAGTTTTCCTTCCCAAAAAATGTACCTCCTCTCTGAGGAGACCAAACTCCGGCAGTTGCGTTTCTCTTTCCGTTTGAGTTGCGTTTCTCTTTCCGTTTGAGTAAAGTTCTCCTCTGTTTTTCGAATAGAAACCTTCTAATTCCGAATATCTTTGAGTCTTTTCATATTTCTTGAGTTGAGCATTTCTTTGAGTCTCTTTACGTTTCTTGAGTTGAAACATCTCTTTAAATAATCGAGTTACTTCTTGCTACGTTTGTGAAACTTCTCTCTAAATGTAGATTATATCTTTAATTTATTGTTCTTATCAAAAATCGTCGGTATTTTGTGAATTGAGTAATCCTGTTAATTAAAATAAACTTTACTTATATTGAACCTGTGTGTCTTTGATTTCGATCACTAATGCTATTTTTAACAGTGTTCTTTCAGTGCATCTGAATTTTAAAGACGATAAAGATGTATATGAAGTAGAATTGAAAAAAAAATCTAATTGAACTATAGTTGTAGTGGAGGCTGAAATTTCCTCACTTTATTCGAGAGTTAATTAATTACCCTCTTTAGATATTTCTCTTCCGAGAGAAATTAGAGGAAACTCAATCGGGCCGAACTGACCATCCTTTTCGAAACTCTTCCCTCCTCAGAGAAAATGGTCGCTCTTTTTACTCTCTTATGTCATTGTCACGGCCGGAAACAACTACGAGAGGTGGTCACAAATCAGAAAGACTTTACTCTAATCCCGCGTGTAACTGGACTTTTAGAGAGATTCATTGAACAAAAAATCTCGTTCTTAGATTTACAAAGCTTCGATGCTTTTAACGTAGACTTTTGTTCTAACATCGAGGAGGGAACTGAGGGTTTGACACAAATCAAACTTCCAACTTTGACCAGCTGCCATTTTGTCAAAATTAAAAAAAAAACCTTCGATTAAGGACTAGAAAAACTAATAAATTAATTAAATATATTTGGATTTCTTATTTGACACGATTCAGATGCTGTTTCAAATATACAAACTTTTACCAAAATGTATTTATTAATTTTTTTTTTCAAATTTCAATTTTTTTCGGCATAAAAAGCAAAGAAAAAACAAAAGCCTTATTTGTCTATTTGTACATACGAATTGTATTTCAAATACTCGTACATTTCACAGCACTGACACAGACTCTGTGTTTCATTTTCGAAATAAACACGTGACTACTATTACACCCTTGACTACCGTAAACCATGAAGGACTATGCGTGAAGGTGTGAAATGAATCACAGTGACGGAAGTGAAGTGGAGTTTGCTATACACAGTGCTGTTTGTGAGGTTTGTGGTCTATATAGTTGCTGAAAAGACTGGCAAAATGACAACATCAAAATTCAACGATGCAACAAGGGAAACAAGTCCGAAACATTCATCTCCCAACATACATTTTCATAGTATAATAAAGGGAGCCGTCATGAACAGAACCCGTCAGAAGTGTTATCAAAAGCTACATGATTGATAAGACAACCTAACACTATGAAAAACTCTAAAAAAGAAAACATCTTTGTTACGAAGATGTTTTCCTTTTTTACATACATACTTTATTATTTAAAAAATCATTTTGTAAAAATGAAAAACCTAGCCTTTCAAAATCTGAGATCAATTATGAGATTGCAAACGTCAGGAGTTGAAAATTGCTAAGCTTTCTATTCACTCGAACAGTTCATCCCTTAGTCAAGGGGGAATCACATATAAGATAAGTTAATCCCTACGAAGGGACCGTTAAACTCGAAACGTTATTACAGTTACAGAAGGGTGTTAGAGTAGGGGATTGAACATCATCCAATCTTTCGAATCAAGTCGAGTAAGCTTTTCTAAGTCTATAAGGGAGATTATCATTTTTCTTTCTATTAATATGTCTTTTTTATAATACATGCATTTTTTTTAATGCATTCAGCCATTTTTCATGCTTATGACATCTTTGATTGAAAATGAACCTATATCGCAATAACTTAATTAATTTGAACTTCGTTATTTCATTATCAAATATTGTTTCATTCTGAATTTCTCATTTGAAACGAAGGGCCTATTATTATCAGCTTTAGAGTTTGAAACCAGCGGTTCATGTTACCAATTAGTGGCAAACCATGCATGAAATGATGATACACATACATATCCTCATTTCACCTAGAGCTTTTACTGAAATAATTGATTTGTGTTGAAATTACACTTGAATCTGATCCAATAATACAACTGAAACTGATTTTAAACAGACTTGTTATAAAGTTTTTCAAAGTTTTCTCGTGATGATAAAGTGATAACAGAGGACCTTCTGAGAGACGTAAAAGCGAATCCCTGATAATAAAATAGTCACTAAAACTCTATTATCTCTGTTAAGGAAGGTGAGTCGTAAATTATAAGGAGACTTCTAGATCCTATTAGAGCGGAGAGAGGCACCTCTGTATTCTAGGTTTGACCCGAGAGACTCGCTATTTTAGATATCCTCCGCTTAAATTACAGTAACAGAGATAGTTTCAAGGATTGTTAAGCATGTCATACTCGATGCGAATTACCGATTAAACGCGAAATGTATAGTGTACGTGCGGATCTCTAATAAAACTATATAAAGAGAGATAAAAACCTCGTGAATTGAGAATTTAAAAAAGCCTTTTAAAGTTGAAGAATTTGCTATTGAAACGCTTTAAATATACCCGTGTAGAAATTGCGACTTGGTTTTGGTAGGGTGCTAGTCATATTGCCCTAACTTTATTAAGGCGCTGAACGGGAAATCTGGAAAGGACCCGAAAAGAACGACATGCTTTGCAGATAAGGCACTAGTCTAGACTCATTGGCTAGATTCGAGCGAGGGTGCCTTTCTATTGCCCGACTAAATTTCCCTATTATTCCCTAATTTTATTTGAGGTTATGTAGGTTATGGTTTAAGAGATTTCGTAATAATTATAATTAAATATCTAATTTAAATCAAATTTTGTTTTATTAAATAGGAATTAAATTTCTAAAAACATACATAAGTTAGTATAAATACAAATAAATACAATTAAGTATAAATACAATTAGTATAAATACAAATAAATACAAATAATACACATAAATACAAATAATTTTCTATTTAGAAACACAGTCTATATTATTTTTTCATAATTCAATTGAACTTTTATATATACTTCTACACTTCTATTTTCTTCTACATTCCTTACTTTTCGAACATTTATTATATTTAGAATAAATTACCTTCACAAATGTCATCCTGAACATTCATAACCTCACTTTCACTTTCTTCTTTGTCACTTTCGTCCACTATTTTCGAGGGCTCAGTGCGTAATTTTTTGTTTAATCTGTATTTTTTACATCTTATTTGGTTTAACACCCTTTTTCTTTCCATGATGCAATCGGATTATAATTTATTTCACCAGCACAAATAAAAAAGATATACCTATAGCCACGATAGCCACCAACTTCAAAAAGCTTCAAACTTTTGGAACATAACGCTATCAAACATTGGCTTGGGCACGACACTGCGTTCTACCCGCCACGGTTTAAATTTGATGTATAAATAAAGACTTATGATTATAACTTATTAAAAATAAATTTAAAATTCCATTTTTATAATAGATATATTTAGGGAAATACCTTTTGTATTTGAATAGGGCCTGTCTAAATTCTAAATTAGGACCTTTCTAAACTTCCCTATAATTCTCTAGAAAGCCAACAGAGGCAACCCTACCATCACCTGACAAGAGCCTGCATAATATTTTCTAGTCAGGTTACCCTTTACAACACCCGACCAGTTCCCTGTTTAATGTAGGGAATATTAGGGCATTTTCTACACGGGAATCGAAAAATATTTAACAATACTTTGTAGTTGACAGAATTCGAAATTCCAAAGACATTAATGATCTTCACGTCAAGTTAACAAGTAAGGAACTGTGGAAAAACGTCACAGATACAGACACCAAGTAATGCTTTCCCTTGCCAGTCAAATCAATTCAATTAATGTTAAGATGCACTTCAGTCAACTTTAACTAAAACTATACACTGAATAATTGATCCAAAATGATATCTCACGTCTTATTTTTATGTATGTAATTTTTTGGAAAGAATTTAAGGGATTTCGGTAAATATGTAAATCAGTTTCCCATGTGCAGGATGATTTGCAGCTGAAATACGAGAATGTCGAAGAGGCTAACATTTCATACGGAATCCGTTGCGACGGTGCTGAACGGCCAAAGGGGTTAAACGTAGAGAAATAGTAAACAACAAATTCTCGATGCCTGGCTTCGCTTTTCCGCTCTGTTTCGCTGTCAATAAATATATGGCCTCCCAACAATCGACCCCATTTCTTTTGACCCTAGAGACGCTGCTCGCGACAGAAGAAGCGAACTGTTTCTCAGGAAAAAGAGGTCGTCGTCGAACCTTTTCGTACTTACACTAGAAGTAGAGACGTAAATCAATGACGTCAAACAAGATTAGGTCTACGTCAAGATGTACAACGTAAAAAAAAAGAAAGAGGGTGTAGGGAAAAGTAATGAGGTTGATCTTTGTTTCAAGAAAACTCGATAAAGAAAGTACTCTTTAATTGCCAATTTGAGCTAATTGTACAGTGCACACCAAGATTTAATTGTATGGCAGTACAATTTCTGTTGCTCTATGAAACCGGGATATGTCCGTGATTTTTTTTCCCTTGAATCTATTCTTTCCACAATTTTTAATTTTCATTAAAAAAGAAATGGTTGATAAAGATGAAGGAAAGAAAAAAGGTATTTTATCATCTATTTTCCACCAGAACCAATTTTTTAATGTCTGGGAAAAAAGTTGATTGACCGCGTGAAATAGAATGAATTATTGACCAGGAAAGACATATCAGAGGTCTTCAACCTTTGAGTTAATTTTAATAAGTTATCCGCACGATCTTTATTTTTGTACTATTATTATTCTGACAGGATTATATGTTTAATGTTAACGAGGATTTAATTATACCTTTCAATGCATATCGGAAAATGAATTTAAAGTGCAAGAATACTACCCATAACTATTTAATAAAGATAATTCTATCCGACTTCTTAATTAAATGTGGGCGCCTAGCAACAGTGCAAGTGGATGAAACTTCAAGCCAACTGCCAAGCATCGTTTACAATTCTTAATAACGAGATTTTAACCAGGATACTTAATCACATTCTCTAACAAGTAAATTCAACATAATAATTTAATAATGATGCACAATAATTGTTATACCTAATAATTGCTAATATAAATAAAACAGACGGCGACTGAATGATAAATCAAGCATAGCAACAATTTCTATATCATATCTCTGATTTATTCTCACGATGAGACGACTGGGTCACCGTCTGGGTCGATAACATGAACACTAGCAACGTAGGGTCACCTCTCCAGGTTACAAGTTAGCTGCTCCTTCTCTGCTTTCTGAATTTGAATTAGTAACTTCTTCCTAATACAAATTAAGTGTGAGAATATTGGCAAGATACCCTCGTAACTTAATTCCTCTAGGGTAATTCGATTCGTAACTTGACTCTAAGCAATATATCCCATCTCTTCACCTATGTATATGTATGTATACAACAATTCATGGAAATCTATTTCCTTTCTCTGATGCAACTTTATTATGTACCATGCAAGCTCATAATTAAATTACTTTTTCTTTGTTTTATTATGTGTTACGATTCATACAAACTGCGAGATTGAAAAGCGAATATTTTTCTCTCTGGAAAATCTACATATTCCCGAGAGATTGAGAGAATATCTTTAATTTGGATACACGTTTTCAGAAATTAAATAGTTCGCAACAGGAGAATATTTTATTCGTAGAATTAATTGCCTCTCTGCGATGATATAATATATATATTCAACCAAGAGATCAAAAACTGGTAGGTTTTGTTGCAGAACGATGCTTGTGATGAGATGGCGTTATGGACTGTAACTTTCATGTCTCCAGCTAATGAAGAAAGTTTTATGGATTCAAGAGTGCATAAAATTGCGCATTATAAGTTGCCATTCTGAAGAAAAATTCATTAAAGATTTCCAATTAAAAAAAAAACCATAAAAATGGAACTTTATTTAAGAGAAGAATTTAGAACTCTGTTATTACGAAATACCAGCGTTATCCATGCCTCGAAAAGTAACTTGTCGTATCTTAGCTGCAGATGGTGCACAAACACACTTTGGAAGGGAATGAATGCTGTTTTTGTTCGCTCAACTCGTTATTCCGTGTTTTCTTCTCGGGGAAGATTGCCTGATTGTGAGGGAGGAAGTGAGGGAAAAGAATAGGTAAAAGAAGAAGATGTCCTCTCTCTCGAATCAGAAAACCATACGAGCAAAGAGCAACTGAAGTATCTAATTTCGAAATTGCACTGTTGTCTAAAAAGATTTTTAAAAACAGTATGTAGGGAGACATTTTTACAGGAACTATTATTGATCCTGCAGGAAAAAAGACAATATTTTCTCGAGCTCCATGGCAACAATCATAGTCGCCGCGTTAAGCGACACAAGCTTGAAATTTCCGGCACGTCAAGAATTCACGTACACAGAGTAGTTTAATATTTACTATTTCTTCAATATGCTGCGATATAGAATAAAGAGCACTTAAAAGTACTTTCATCGCGAATATTAACGTATTCTAACGTAAAATAATGGAAGATCAACGGCTTTTCAAGGAAAAAAGGTATAGTCATCACGCAATAGTCGCAATACCTCATTAAAAAAGATGAATGGTGAATATTTATAGAAAATTCTCAAAGAATTCAAAAATGTTTTGGGATTTTCAAGAGATTTCGTAAAATTTCATTTAAAATGATTTCAAAGGATATGATTAAAGAGTAAGTATTATGAGTCAAGGTACAACTTCCTGGGTACAGGAATGAGGGGATATGAATAAGAGAAAGGTTTTGAAAAGCAGATAAATGAACACAATGTCCGTTTCCGTCCTCAACCGTGTGTAAATGGTTGATCGATCACGAATGGCATGATTATTCATGGAAATCCAAGAGCAAGACTCAACTAAGCAGGAAGAAAATCAGTGCGCAAACTCAGGACCAACATCTAATTGATTAGGAAGTCTCCTCTTCGCTCAACTGTTAAGGAATCAAATATTAAAGCATCTTATTTCAAAATCCGATTTGGAATCAAGCACCCGACCAAATCTGAATCTAATTCTTAAAATTTAATTCTGTACGCAATAATATATGTACAATTAATGTATGTACGTTAAAAATTGTACAATATAAAAAGAAATTCTCGCTTCAAGGTTTTATCAAATAGAACACTCAAGCATTCAATTTTTTTTCCACCGAAATTTATTTCATAGAAAATGCCCGATTGTAGTGAAATGAAATCGACAATTGAAAAATTCCGTTCTCGATAACAGATCCAGCTTTTCAGTTTTCCACCTCAAGTAACTTGATTGAAAGCGTGGTCGAACTTTAACATCAATCGACCAGGGTAGTTAACAGCCATTCAACGACTTGTACTCAAGTTTGATTGAAACATCTCGAATCTAGACCAAACTACCTTTTTCAGTCAGACCTGATTGAACTTAAGTGCAAATCTAAACTAAATCTAGGTACTTGCTCAAATTAATCCAAAACTACTACAAACTAAAGACTTTGGAAGATCAGGGAAAAATTTTGAGCGTGATAATTCTCTGAAACGCGAAAGGAAACTTTATCTTTTAGTTCCCTTTCTTCTACTTCCGGAGAATTTCTCTTGAGAATACAGAATATTTCTCTTGTAGAATACAGAATATCAAAAATCAAAAGCGACCATTGCCTTATTATTATAGTTAGCCTTATTATTATATATAGCTATTTATCATTATAGTTTATGAATAAGGTAACAGAAAAAAATTGGCTATGTCACGCTATGCTGACAGCTTTAGAGCTGAAACGTGTGTGCCAGAGTTCAAAATCCTAAAAAAGTAAATGTGAGTCGCTTGCCAGAAAATAAATTCCCTTTCGAAGATAGCTCTATGAAATAGCATGTCGGGGGTTTCCTCCATGATTCAAGCGAGTGAAGGATCACCTGTCAAGATCATTCCAAGGCTCGTCATAAAAGCCCTCCCATATATTCAAGGTAAAAATAACTTTATTGAATCTATTTAGCGTTGATATATCTGACACTATGTATGATGAAATAAAGTTACTCTCGATCATGTCAAAAATACGCTAAAATTAGGGGAGAGCAGGGCACAGAGGACCGCTTAACGTTCTTTCGACGATATAATTATAAATAACATGTACTTTTAATTGAAATTTGCTGTACATATTGCAAAAACTATCTACTTTCGATAAACGCTTTGCTTGTATACATTATTATTTTTAATTCGAGTATATAATGACAAATTTAGAAAAAAATTTTTGGACCTCTGTGCCCCAGCCCGCGGGGCACAGAGGACTTTGCCGATCCTCTGTGCTCCGCGTATGTAATTCATATATAAAATATAAATTTTTGCAAAAAAAACGTATTTTATTATTAAAAATAATAATAATGGCAGATAAATAATAATAATAATAATGGCAGATGGCCGAAATTGCCATCTGCATGCTATCAATGTTTCAGCTAGGTTCGGTTTGTTTTTTATAGTTCCGCATCATCTAAAATAAACAATATTTAAATAAATAAAAATATTTCATTAACAGTGAGGATATAAAATTCATAGTCACAATTTGACAGCGGGTCACGTCAGCGCAGTGACACGTCGCGTAGGTCCTGTGTGCCCCACTACTACCTGGTCCTTTGTGCCCCCGCAGTCAATTCATGAACAATCCTAACCTACTTTTAATACATCGAACATTTTGGTAACGAAACTTCGACAAAAAGTAAGCTAAGTGAACACTAACATACATTTAATAAACATTTCAACAATTAAAGCACTTATAAACAAAATGAGAAGGCTACACGTATGAAAGTTTTTTATAAGCTAACCTTGAATTTTCGTTTTTTTTATTTTTTTCCAAAAGCGTTGATTCAAAATGCGTCTCGACTTGACACAAACTGAAATAGTCACTAAACAATGTAATTACGGCCATTACGAAGAAATGGCACCACAAAATACAATTTTATTGAAGCGAACCCCTGTGCCCCGCCGGTCCTCTGTGCCCTGCTCTCCCCTACAGTTAATTATACTTTTTCATGTGATTTCTTTAGAAAAACAATTGAGTTCTCCGTCAGAATTTATACAAGCGTTTTCATGTGATTTCTTTAGAAAAACAATTGAGTTCTCCGTCAGAATTTATACAAGCGTAGATTCTGAGTGTGAGCGTGATAATGATATGTCGAGAAACAACTCGAAATTTTCGTGCAGTTCAGACTGGCGCAGAGCCAAAGAGTGAGAATTACAGAAAAGCAGAGACTTCCTTACATGCTAGAAGAGCTGCATTTATACCCTCTTAATTATATGTATACTTCTTAGCGTTCTTATAAAAAGCTAACGCCAGTGACAGTGAGAAAAGGTCGTCGCTCACTTGTTTATTACTATGATATAAATTCAGCGTATAAAATCACCCGACTTTTTGCCTCATGGTGAGAAAACATTCGAATGTATAATAAAGAGTTGATTGTAGTACCTATGCACTTTTATCTCACGCATTTGTGCAATATGAAAGACAATATGAATAACACAGTACAAGATAATTTGAGTAAATATTCAGGTGCTATCCCACCGCTGAAACAAAAAAATTTTGTAACACGCAAGTTTTAGTTCTGTCGAGAAAAAGAGTTAAAATTTTAGTTATAACTCAATTCTTATTACAATTTAAGTTTATCAACAAGAAATCTATGTAATTAAATTGATTGAAGATGGAATCCATCCACTAAACCGTCTCCGTACTCCGTTCTGCAATTAAGGGTTTGGTATTATACCTTATGCATATTTATCGGTACTTTGTCAGTTCTTAGACTTTGTTACCTCAAATTGACTCTATTATCAATATAGATATAAAATATACAGCTATAAGAGAGTGTACATGAAAACCCTGAACTGCAACAACAAGAGACACAAATAACTACAGCACGCGGGAGTGTCGTCGCATGAATAGTCATTTGCCCGGAGATCCTGCGGGATGTAGAAATACTGTTACATGGTCACTGATAACCGGCTCACAACTACATCTCAAGTAGCCAGCCATTCTTCCCATTGATCATTCAACTTGCAAAATTTCAAAAAAGTGAAGAAAAATGTTCTTAAAATTACTTAATATTCCATAAAATATCGTTAAATACCTTACAATGCCAACATATCTAGCGAAACACCTTGAAATTACGTAAAAATATTGCTAGTTATAAATAATTACGCAATTTTTGATTGAAACACATACGAATTTTTTAGAAAAAAGCTGGTATATGAAGCATGGAAGTGAAAATTCGTTGGGCGGAGCAGAAAGCGAAACGATAGTCAATAAATACACAAAATCTGCACTACCACAGCTATCCGTTCCCTAATCGTGCCAAAGCAAACACATATCGTTTATTTGAACACTTAATATTGGTACCGAAAGCTATTTCTAATCTGAATTCTCTGGATGCAATTTTTCCACTTGAATTTCTAAAACCATAGAAAGCATAAAAAAGTATTGAAATTTAAAATAATTATTATGTTACAAAAAGTTTGGATGACGTAACTCGCTATTATAAATTTTATAAGCGCTTCATATTTTCAGTATGTATACTTGTGTGCGAAGATAACAGGATTTCAGTTTCCTGAATAGAAGCAAATATGCATAGAAACGTATTTACATCGTCTACTATCGAGGATTGCAGAGCACTTAAAGCGAATGACATCCACAGCAGGCATGTGAATTGGATCAGTCAGTAAAATAGAACTTTTAAGGCGATTTCAATCTTGCTGACCAACCATGAAGCTTTAATCGATTGAACTTCTCCAGCAATTAAATCAAATAAGTTTTTATTCACGTACAAACGAGACAAAAAGAATCCGTTAATTTATCAGAATAGAATCAAGGAGTTGTTATAAGAAAAGTGTTTGCAGAAACGCATATTTTTTCTCCTAGGATTTTCCATTCTCTGTAATATTGTTTCATGTCAGCAAATATAAGGTGGGAGGTGAGGTGACAAAAAAGGAGCGAAAGAAAAGGGTTTGAAATATTACGATTTCAAAGAAGAAAAATGATACTGACAACAGACATATTCAAAACCGTTATTTGCAACGGTTCTTTTACGTTATTTCTTCCTGAAAAGAGTCGACCCACCTAAGAGAAAAAAAAATATATATCCAAGCATTTTATCCACCTACATGTATCTTAAAACAAAAATAAATAAAATATTTATTTAAAAACATACATTTTTTATACACGTGATTGAAAATTTACAGTTGATTGATATCAAAAATAATTTAATATCATTGATATCAAAAATAATTTACTATCATTGCACAGAAAAACACAGGGTTTCAATTTGTAGCATCTATTAGATGCTAAAAATTGAAACCCTGTGTGTTTTTTTTCTGTGTGATATCAACATTGGCAAACTGGAGTCTCAGTTGATATATTTATTACAGAATGATTAAAAACTATAAAAACCATAAACAAGAAAAGTACAGAATGTTTTCAAGTAGCAATTACGTTTTTATCGACACAATTTACATTACATCCCTCCCCATTCTGCTCACAGAGATTGTCACGCCATGTTTATTCATCAGAGCAATAACGCCTCTCCTTTATTTAGTGATGTTCCCGGTTATAACATCGAATATTGCTGAAATGTTAATCTGGGTTGCCGAGCGACAAGCCCGAACAATAGTTCCGATAAAATATATCGAACATGTAGCGTGAAGCGAAAGGTTATACCTAATCCTCTATTTTCTGGTCATCGGAATATATAATATGTATACATACTACACATTATACCTACATAATAAAAGTTTCATTTCCTCTCTCCCTTTCTCCCTCTTTCACGTTAATGAAAGCTGCATTCAAAAGCATATAATTATATACTATTAAAAAAGTTTGAAATATGAACTGGAATTATTCTCATGCAATAATCCACATATTAATATACAATTTAAATACATTCTCTCTGATGAGAATGTAAAAATATTCGTTCAAATTGAGAGAGATTTTACACAAGTGATTAAAAATAATTTACAGTCGAAAGAGAAAAAAATGCTTTCAATTTAGTAATGAACAATATTTAAACCCTTCCAAAACTTCCATGAAGAAGCTTTCTTTTTTTAGATACCCACACAGACAAAAATTGTACTCTATTATTATTAATTCTTTTTCCTTAGTATCGTCAATATCAACTTGAGAAATGCCTTTTCTCCGATTTAAATCTGTTCCCTACAAGAAGCCCTTATTTTAGTCGAGTCAGGCATCAAGGTTTTTTAATGACCGTTCACGACTGCTTCTGCCTTATTATCGGTTTCCCTTCTTCAGAGTAGATGCCACCCTCGCTTTCCTTCAATGCCACCAATTTAAGAGTTCGTGAATTTCCACCGCAAGAATTTGAAACGAAGCTTAAACTAATTAGGCGGCGTTAATTATTCGAGTGTAGAGAGACTTGGGTAGGTACCGTTACACGCTTTGGTTAAGCTGGTATAGTCTCAAAAGCTCACCCAACTACTTGAACATTTGCCAGTATAAATTGAGATTGTATATTTACAATTCTACACGTACTAGAGGCATATTCAATGTATGTATGGCATGTCTGAAAGCATAAATGTCGGTAAACCACAAAAGCTCTCAGAAAAAGGATCACTGAAAAAAATGGTTTAGCTGTTCCAGCTAGACGTATCGCTGGATTTCGTAACTCCTAGAAATGTAGCT
>CAJFCP010025911.1:70192-90035 GCA_904066005.1 Synergus itoensis | reverse complement strand
GTTATGGCGGACTGTCAAATGTTTATGGGCGACGGGGAATCAGTGCTACCACCTAATTATAAAATTGCCAACTGAATTCGTTCTCACACTATTGAAATAATCCAAGTAGCTCTTTCAAAACCTGGCTCCTTCATGCCACTTCTCCCCTACCATATTTTACTACTTTTGTAATTTTGACAATCATAGAGTTGTGATAAAAAATTCACGGTCATTTCCCGGCTTTCTTTGTCCATTAGTGGTTCAGCTAGGACACGATTGTAAAATATTTTGATATAGAATGACAAGTTGACAATGTCCTGAGGGCATAAGATGCGGAGTGTCGGAAGTATCGAATCCCAATATCCGTACGGAGTGAGTCGAAAGGAAGAACAGGGGGAGGCAAGTGGTTCAGCTGGGGTCTTAAAAGACGAATATATGAACTACATTCCCATGTCTCCAGGGATGATTTCATCGGCATCCAATTTCAGTCTGCAATCTGCACTGCTCTGCTTCCAACAGAATCCCTATAGTAAAGCCAATCTATTCCATATAAAAATACAGAGATTGCAGACTGTAAGAAGTAAATCTCATCATTAAATCCACTCTCATCTCGATACGCGACACTTTGCCAAAGAGTGAAACAACGAAACGATTCAAAGAGCACGAAGAAATCAGAGAATCAATGAATTGATAGAGTATAGGAACTAAAAAAAGGAGCACTCGAAATATCTCATAGCACGTGGAGAGTTCTCGAAATCGATATTTGTTCTACTCAACAAGTTTCTCATCCATGAACCCTTTTCGATAAGCCAATAAATTCCTGATATGGCTTTTAGTTTCTCACAAAATTCTATTATCATAAACCGCAAACATATTTCTTATTATACCTACATATTATTATACTTTCATTTTGAAAATATTTTTAAAGTTTGCGAGTAGAATAACGTGTTCAGCCTCGATTTAATCACCCAATTTATTTGGAATGCTCATTGATGAAAAGACAAGAATAATAATTATGTTTGAGATCCGAGCTCTTCTCTCGTATAGACAGAAATATTGTTGGTCTACAAATAGAACTTGAGTGAAAAATGCCTGCTGAGATGAATTCGTAGTTTAATTAGCGGAGAAAAGGGTAGAGTAGACGCTCGACGGATTTCCGACCACCGTTTTCTTCTGGTTCGGTGAATCTCGGCTAGGAATGCACAGATTATATTTCTCTCAAAAGCTGGTACTTAACACGCCCGAAAGCACAGTTTCGCTCAGATTTGAGATTTATATTTCTTCCGTGGATTGCTTCAATTTCACTTCAACAATACCTATAATTCAGTCTATAGACTGAATCCCTATTTGATGCGGACGAAAAAATGTTTGGTTGCTTTATAAACAACAAACTTTATTGGCTGTATAGCAAGCCAAACATTTTGTTGTTCCTACTGCACAGCTTTGTAAGAGTAAATCAATATTTTCGATTGATTGTCTTTAGAGCATGTAGGGAAAAAGAAGAGAAATATTGTTCTTGAGGGAGAAGATATGTATGCTTGCATTTTATAAAAGCACCGCATTAATTCACAATGTAGACCTCATATGTATATAACTATACATACTGACGGGACCATCTGCTTGGGCCAGATGGGCCATTTGACTCGATGACGCGATGTGCTTTGGCTTCATTGATAGACCCTATATATCCCCCCATTCATTTTCTCACTTCGAATTAAACACGTGACATAAATACTGAACTTGTGAGATTCTACATTCAACTATTTTACATCTCAATGCACACCCAGTAAAGCAGAGAGATATTTTGTCTAAAACCTTTCTTCAAAAGTAAATTTTACATAGAAACGGCTATTTTTTATGCTAATATGCCTAAAATGGGAAAAGATCAGAAACTCTTCAAAAATCATATTTTATATTCACTGTAGAACAAAAAAAGTACAATGTGCAATTCTCTTTCTTTTTTAAAATGAAGAAGCAAATAATTTTTACAATTTTCAAAGATGATGCAGAAAGATCTTTTTTATGAAAACCTCCTGACATCCAACCGATTGAAAAACTATACATCTTATACGACTCGCAATGATCAGTACTCTATTATATGCATAAAGTACAGACAAGGCCAATAAAAGTATATTGAACTTGTACGGAGGTCGATAGTCGATATCCCACCATTCCATAGCTGGCTAGGGAGGCAAGCTGGCAACCACGGGGAAACGAGAGGTGAGGGGTTGGAGATGGATAAAACTGTGGAATTTTCGACGAAATAGGTAGCAATGCTATGCCAGACGTAGAAGGGAAACCTAAAACTTCAGACGATGAAAATAGAATCCATAAAATACTATTGAGACCCAGACTAGATTCACCCCCTCCGAGTTACCGCGTATTTCTCTTTCGACCATTCAAGTTTAACACAGTGTTTTATTTGAGATCCAGCTGGCTGCTTCTTTGCTTGTTTCTAAATGTAACGAAATAATATAACTCAGTAAATAAAAAAACATGCTTTTTAGAGAGAATATCCTCCTATCTTAAAAAAGTGGTATCACGAAATGTCTCGAAAATCTCGCATGCATTGTTGTTTCAAACCTGATTGGCTTTTGAATTATTTGAAATTTGTAATAAGGAAAACAAAATAATTGCGCGCCTGTTGGTTCGCCATCGTTCCTTAAAATTTCACGAAAACCTTCGACATTCCTTTAAATTCATTAAAACTTCTTAAAATTCCTAGAAACCACTTGAAAACCCTTCGTCGTGAAATTCTTTAAAATTCTATAATAACAATTAAAATACCTTTATATCCTTTAAAATGCATTAAAAGTATTAGAAGTCTCATTAAATTCCATCAAATTCTTAAAAATTCCATAAAATCCTTTAAAAATCAAAATAATCTCTTAAAATTTCCTAAAATTATTAGAAATCTCATGAAACTCCACAAACTCTTTTAAAATTAATAAAAAAATCTCTTGAGTTCTCTTAAAATTCCTCAAAGATTTACGAAAACAATTGAAATAGTTTTAAATTCGTTGGAATCGTTTAAAATTGTTAGAATTCTATTAATATTATTCTACACATTTCAAAACATTTAAAATCCATTAAAATTTTCTAGATTTCTTAAAAATCTTTTAAAACTTTACGAATTACTATAAAATTCGAAATATCCTGGAAATTCCTTAAAATGCTGCGAAATCTTTTAAAAATCCTTTTAAAATTCTTCTTTAAAAAGGTGATGTAACGAAATTTTTCTAAAATCTTGCATACATTGTTGTTTGAAACCTGCTCTCTAAATTTTAATCACCGAAATTCCGCTGGTTCAGATTAAGAGTGACTGGCTTTTTTGAATGACTTGAAGTTGTAAGAATTAAAACAAATAATCGCGCGCGTAGCACGCGTGTTAGTTTGCTGGTAGAATGTAAAATATTTTGCGTGTATAAAATGGTAAGAGAAACATATTTTTCCGATTTCATTGGTGCGGTGTTTGAAGTAATCAATACACAAGTGTGTATACTGTAGTAGTAGTCGATTGCATCCTGGTTACAGCTCACACCTTACCCTTAGCATAAATTGGTTCTTTCTATTCGCACAAGTTTTGCCCCGTTTTCTAAAAATTTTGCAGTTCGAGCACGTGATGTGAGTTTCGAGATGCTATAAATTCCTAGCGCTGCTGACTTTCTGGGTTAGTGCTTTTATAGAGCCATTAGAATCGAGGTCCTTCGATCTCTGATGTCCTTCACTCTTTTTTTTCTTGTTACGGGCGATGCGGAGCACGCAGTGTGAAACTGGCATTGCTTGAGGAATTATAAGAGAAAATGAGTAATTGTGAGAAGTGAGTAAATGTTTTCATTTACTCACTTAGTTAATTATCTCTAAGTATCTCGAAAGTTACTTTTTTGAGAATAATAATTTAAAATTAAAGCCATCAAGTCAAAAACAATGAAAAAGATTTATTGTAGCTTCACTAGGCGTCACTGAAATTTCATTCAAAACCCACAAATTTGGAGTTCAAGGGTCGTGTCTGCGATTGTTGACTATTAACTTATAAGGTTACCAGAATGCTCACACCCTTGTTATTGGTCAAGTGTAGAAACTACAAACAAACATAAATACGGCCTAGTGGAGGGTTCCTATGGGATTATTATATTCATCTTTGGTAATTTGGACCTCTCATTTCGGATACATAGAAGTTTTGTAATTTCGGGAAATCAAAAATCATATACAATATAAATATTATATTCTAATTCCTATAGACAGAGTATAGTTAAGATAAAGACTCAAAAAATTGCGAAGTCTGAGAATTCAAGAATTCGAAGAAGAATCCAATCAGAATTTAAGAAATGATAAATACAAAAAAAAACACAGTCAGTTGAACTGAATTTAAAATGACTGAAAGCTGCTATTCTAGAAAATATTTGCTTTATTTTTCATAATTTTTACAGGTACTTAAACATAAAATGTCCTGAAGTAACGAATTTTTCAAAAAAAAAAAGGAAAGAGTCGATTAGACATGCAAAACTTCGTCAATATCTATACATAATTATAGAGGCGCATTAATTCGTCCTGTAACACAGATATAGCTTCCGTATTATAAAATCGTTTCCAGCAACACATGAATTCACTTCACGTACAAATCTGTTGCAACGGTCGCAGCATTTTGAACCCTCAGAATAAAATCGAATAAAACCCGCTCTTGTGGAGAATTCGAGACATGCGAGGGTAATTGTGTTTCAATAATTTCTATTTTTTCCTGTCGCGCCGAAGCGCCTAACGATCATTGATGAAATTATATCAGGCAAATTCCAACTGCATGCAGACACGATTCAATCTCGCTCTCCATTGAACATATAAAATGCATGCATAGAAAAAGAGGTAATGGACCAATAAAAAAGGAATAAAAAGAGCAGTTATTATAAACGAGGATAAAAAAAAAGTAATAACTATTCTCGATATTTGAACGATGCATGGATGAAAATGTAAAGATTGTAAATGGAAATTTTGATAATATCTAAAGGAAATATATTCTGCATTTGGTGAGTGGCTTCTGAAAACCCATTTTGGCCAGCATATAAGCATTATAGGATCGAAGTGGATGGAGCATATCTCGATTCGGCTCTCGGAAACGACATTAAGTCTTTCCATCTATTGAGCTCTCTTTATCCGCTTATCTATTTGGCACGTTCGTTTGAACGTTCATGTCGAGAGATTTGCGTTCAACGCGTTTTAATCGCGTTCTCTTGTATACGACCGTGTTTAGCGATCAGCCAAATAAAAGTACGAGTGGATTTCGCCCGTAATGAAAGAGATGTGCGTTCCACATTTACGCAAACAAGCGTTAATAATTTCGAGGATTTGTATTTATCATGTATTCAGGAATCAGAAAAGAATTTTTGCCGATGATTGCAAAGGATTTCAAATGATTTTAAGAGATTTCATTTGATTGAATTAATTCATTTGATAATTTTACTAAAACAGCTTAAAAAGTTTTGAGCGATTTCAAGGGATTTTAAATGATTCTAAAGAATTTCAAGAGACCAATGTTTAAACTATTCAAAACGTTTTTGATTAAAAGCTTTAAAAATTCCCCAACAATCAAAAAGTTCTCTGTCTTTTTCCCTGTCACAAAAAATCGATGAAAATTGTCCTGACTTTCCTGGTTCAATAACAATCCTGATAAATATTAGAAGAAAATAAAAAATAATCAAAAATCGTTGGAATCTGATTAGTTGAACGTAAATAATTGAATTTTAAATAGATACGAGCTGAAATAGATACTGGGAGCTATCGTCAGCGAAATATTCTTGCAGATGCGCTAGAAAAGAGCGGTCAGCTAGGAATGTTGAGTAGGAAATTTTGTGTGCACGTGTATCGCTGAATACAGAATATTCTGCGGTAAGATCCAATCCTTTGAACTTTGGATATTTCAAATTCTCAAGATACTATCTAACAACCTAAACAATCCGCAAGCATCTTCTGGACCCCAACCTTTCTCTTGCTGCACACCAAATTTAATCTTCGTAATGTCCAAATGCCTTCAAAAGCTTCTCCTGCTTCAGAGACAAATGTGGAATACATAATTAAAATAGTGACCTTGAAGCGTGATTCATTACTCAAACAGTTGAAGAATAATAACACACATCGAACTTTACTTATGATCGAATGAAAGTCGCATTCCATTCTGAGACCGATTATAAATTGTGCGGCTATTTTATTCTTGGTTTAAGTTCTATCTTAAAAATTAAATCTCCCAATTTTACTTCACTCTGTAGATGGGTGATTGTAAGATTGTGGGCAAACTTGAGGTCCCAGTACTATATAATTTATAATGAGCTTTTTTTGATTTTTTAAATTTATTTAATAAATACTTATTATCATTGTGAACAACAATCCGAAAACAATTTTTTAATTTTTATTCTCATTTTATTTAATTTCATAAGAAAATACCTCAAAAGTCACTCTTTTCCGGTTTATACACTGTCCCAACCTCAATCTGTGCGCGGATAAAACTATTTTATCCATTTATTTCCAAATAAAACTAAAAAATGCCTATTGTATTATGTTTGTGAATTCCGAAGGTACAAATATCTAATTTAAAAAATTTTTTGGACGCCAAATAAATAGTTTTACATAAATTTTAAAGTCGGTCCCACGATTTTGACATGAATAGTTTTCATTGGTGTACACCCTTTTTTTGGAAAAAGTATTATAACTAAAGATAAATTGTAAACACAGAAATATTAAGCCTGACGATACGAACAAGATTCTATAAGATAACATGTATAATGATCATAAATTTTTCTTTTAATCCGATATTAAAACTGGAAAGTGCACTTGGACAACAAAATTTTCATTGGTGTACACCTCCTAAAAAATGTGTTTTCGATTTTAAAAAAATATAAAAACCATTGTATCACATACTTAGAGATTACACCTTTCAGAACCAAACGTTTTTTTAACATTAAAATATTTATATTTTCTGTAAACATTAAAACAGTAGGATTGGTGTAACGTAGAAAAATTCATTGGTGTAACACACCTTCATCAAATACTAGCTGCGCATGTGCAGAAGTCAGCTGATTCGATAAAGTTCGATTGCAATATCGATTTTCCACAGCTGGAAAAGACTAGACTGTAATTTTATTAAACTATTGAAGATAGTTTTATAAAATGTAAAATTTTAATTATATTATCTAACTTACGTTAAAAAAAATGTTCTAATACAAATTTAACCTCGAATTTAACATTTATCATTATCTTATGCTTATATCATATGTGATATGCACGTGATAAACTTGGTTCTGTACTTTTTAAATCTGGCGCCCTTTTGAATCATATCCCTATAACCGCAAATCCAGTTCACATATTTCAAATAAAAATTAAATTATCATTTCTTATTTTCAGAAGTGCCCCTTTAATATTTCAAATTTTTACATCTGATACAATCAATAAAAATTATTTATTACTGATTTCATAATAAAAATACGATTGTCAGTTTAGCCGCTCAAGTTTGCCCACAATTTTACAATCACCCAGATATACTTCTGTTTCACAAAATAAATCATCTGCAGAACAAAAACTAATTATGTAATTATTGTCTAATTCTGATAATTGTTGAATAAAATGGGGAGATTTAATTTTGAGGATAGAACTTAAATCAAGATCCTTAAGATTTAGATAAGAAAAGAATTTCGTTCAAATCAGAAGGAAAAGACTGTTTTATGAAGGAGAAACTTTATTAGCTCTCATCTAAAATGCATCAGAACTCATAAAAATGTTTTCTGAAGACAGACTTTTGCTTGAAGCTAGTTGATTCAAGCTGTTCTCCGAGATCAGTTGTAATGGAGTTCTGATTGGAGCCAATTGTCAAGATGCTACGAAGTTATGCTGACGGAAGTCTCGACAACGATTTACAGTGCAAAAGAAGAAATAATTCATCCTAAATTACTGTGATGATTATAGCTATAACTAAAAAATTTATTTAGCAATAAATCTTAATCAAACTTCTAACTTCACAAACTTGAGTTTTCGAAATATTGGTCTTCGTAGTTTCCTTTATTTGAAAGGATGAAAAATTGTACAAGTATCTGGAGTTAGACGGCGGTATAGCAATAAATTCGAGTTTGTGCAACCATCTACTTGGGTATATTTACCCAAGACCTGGGAATACTAACCAAAACTGGCCTAACCACGAAGCTTTTTGAGGGGGTGGAATATTTCACGATAAAGCAGACATAAAAGTTCCTCCTAGTATTCTACTTTGTTGCTGGTTCGACCAAAGAACAGGGGAAAAATACATTTAGGTGTCTTTGATTTAGAGTTCTTTGAAGATAATGGCGAGATTCGCACGAACCGTGTTTTATCACAAGAAAAGTAAAAATATTTACACCGAGGAAAATTACTTTCATTCTTCCTCATAAAGTTGAAAGTAAAACTTATGGAAAAAAACTAAACCAAAAAGGGTTAAATCAAGGAATTCGACCATAATAATTACGTCCAAAAAATTAATCCTATTAAAAAGCAGCCTAATGAAAAAAAATAGTTTCGAGTTTCTTATACTCGAATCCTTCAATGTCAATAATAATTATCCCTACTTCTCTAAGCAGTGATTCACTCCGTAATTGATCCGACTGCATTTCTTAGAGGTTAGGCCGGTTTTTTTACTCGAACCTTATAATAACTAATTATATTACACTTTTCCATCAAATAAAGAAACACGTTTCTCAATTCATATACTGAAACAAAAAAAAAACAAGTCTTTACTTACTGAAAAACAATCCCTTGGAGTTTAAATAATGAAAAAACAAAAAACGAGTGACAGTTCATAAACAGGTATCCTTTTCATATATGCAGACAAACGTCAAATAAATCTAGCGGGAAGTTAAAAGGCACGTCGATTTGTTCCTAACAAGTCGAGGTTTTTGCATATTTTAATCAAGTTCCATAATTTCATTTGCCTTTCGGAGCGGACTTTGAAAAAGTCGTCTCCCGGAAGCCTTTATCATCACCATTATTACATACAAGCATACAACGCATCAAAACCTGCAATAAGGTCTGCTATATTTGTTGGTAGTGGAAGAGTGATTCTGATTCATAAAACATATACACAACCTCACACATTCAACGAAAAATCCAGGTTCCTGCTCCCTGCGTGGTGATTATCACCAAACTATGCAACTTTTTCTCCCGACTTGCAATTTTCTTTTCTGACTTAAATATTCTCTGATGCCCTGAATGATTTAAAGGGCTTATCCTGAAGAGGAGACTTACCGCTTTCGATGTAGGGAACCAGCAGCAGCAGGAAAAGGACGTATCCGCACGTATCACTGAACATCGTAACCATAATTCCTCTGGACTTCCCGGTGGGGGTGTCGAGCACCAGCGATTCGCTTAAGAGCACAACACAGCACAGGAATAAAGAAAACAACCTCGATCGAATCACTTAAAAAGACACTTAACACTTATAAAAAAAACACTATTTTTACACTCCTCTCTCTCTTTCTACCTGACCCGCTCTACCCGCGACTATTTCAACAAAGCACAGCTCAAAGCATCGACCACTGCCTCTACGCCATTGTCTATTTTCGCGAGATTCACGGCTCCGAAAAAGAAAACTCCGTTTTTTAGAGTTGAGCGTCCTTTATCGTTGGGAGATGCGCCATTGCTTGTTGTCCGTTCAACAACTTTAACGAGTTTTTTACCAGTCCATCGCAGGAGACAAAGTGCAGAGCAGTGCAGAGTGAAAAGAAAACTGTTTCCCACTTGCTTTGGCCCCAGAATGCATTAGTGTAGTGGCTTTTGATTTCGGCCGCGAGAGGGTGACACTTGATGGCTGACACTTTTTTTTATTTATTATGATATTATGATTCAATTTATGTATTAGCATCGATCATCATGTTAAATAATATTAATTGTGATACCAAAGGAAACAAAAGTTTAATTCAATCTGTAAATATAATTGATAGTTGAGTTTGGGAAAAGGATGTAAAGCGTTTTTAATGAGAAAAAAGGTTATGTTGGATTTGACAGATTTGACACTTCGTCTAGACTTGTTGATATTTTGAAAAACACGTGTTCTGGGAACTTTAAACTTTAAAGCTTCGGTCATTTAAAATTTAAAGGGACAATAAAGTTCAAAGAATGCCTGTGAAATTAATTACATATTGTGGTACGAACAATATGCATAATCAGCAATAAAATAAAGAGAAATTGTCAGAAAATAGTTCATTATTAATAATCATAGTAATCCGAAATATTTTACAATAAATATTTATATTGAAGTAGCATATTAGGATTAATCATTGAACATTTTCATGGCATTATTATGCAATTAATAATTATAACACTTTTTGATTAAGGTAATTCCTGAACACAAAATTAAAACCTACAGTTTTTTAAAACTAATCATTTTGCAATATATCTACAGTCTTGATTTTTGGCTACTACATATTAATAGAATGCCTTGAATTATAATACTGTTTTAAAAAAGTTAAATAGCTCATTTCCCTAAACGCAACATGTAGTACATTTTACATCCTTAAATTGTTCTTCCAAAAATTTCACCAAGAGTTAAGGGGTGTTTCATCGTTTCAATTTATTTTTTTCCAGATAATTTATCTGAAATTCGATTCTCTTTTCGCAATCCGAGGACGTAAATAAAAATATTAAACAGCCAATGATGACACCCCAAGCTGATGGACTCAAAATCTTCAGAACTTTAACTTCTGAAAATGCCAAAGTTATTATCGATAAAGTACCAGACGCTGTACTCCAGGAAATTAAGTTCAGTAAGTATTCATCTTCAGGAACAGAAGAATCTTTGTAAGCGTTTCCCCTTTTTTCTAAAAGTAGATTTTCCTTCAGTGGAACCTGAAACAATTAATTTGAATTAATATTAGTTTAAATAACTAAAATGAATAGTAGCATTTAATTTATTTATATCAAACAGTCTTTTTTATGTCAAACAGTATTTTTATGACAAAAAGACTAAAAAATGACAGAAATTATATTCTTCAATTTGAAAATTGATTATAAAATACCTGTGAATCATAAATCATAATCGGACGCTATAAACTTACCTCACTCGGTGATGAATCCAATTTATTTCGAATCAAAGCGTCCACGTTATTTCTGATGTTTATGTTATAAGTCACTAACGAGTGAACACTAACATTTTTCTTTGTATTATTCACAGCCGGAAAACTTTGATTATTAAAATTAGAATGGGAACTCTTTCGACTTCTACTAATAATACTTTTTAAATATGACGGTTTCACAATGACACTCGTCACTAAAACTGGAGGCGATGATAAAACGTGAAAAAGGATCCCAGCATGAATGCCGTAAACAGCTATCAAGCACAATAAGGTGTGATTTATTCGACTTTTTGCGGATCCACTCATTGTAAACACTTTTCACTGAAGCGAGTCTTAAGTCTCAATTAATTAATTCAAAACTTCCGAAAACTGAAGAACGATCGAATGTGATCCAGTGTATTTTCAGATCCAAAAAGGCATAATATAAAACTTGTCACTAACTCTTCTTGAACTGCAGGAATTATTTAGTACACTTATGGAGAACATTTTTTGATCACACAAGCTATAGCTTCCTGATGTCAATCAATTGATAAGAATTCAATGAGAGATTTGCCACAGAAAAATGAACCAAGGGAACATTGTAACATTATTCATTTTAGTTTCACTTGTTCTCCATTTCGTTTAGAATTATTTTTCTAGAGATCTTCTGATCCTAAATGACCTTTGAGGTTTCTGAGGTTCTTGTCTCTTTGAATGTTTTTCGACTTCTGTAGACGCTTGATTTTATATTTCGTTTATTGGCAGGCTTTTCCAGTTGTATAATTATATATTGTACTGAGAAGTAATAAAGTCGACTCACTGGGAAAGATCATCATTTACAACTGGGATAAACAATATTTCCCTGTTTAATGACTACCGGGTCGCACCTACCTGTCGCAAACATTATGGATTGCAGTAGGTGTAAGCGGATATTTTAGATAAAATTAGAAAATTGATCCTATTGTCACGTGCCGCGACTTAATATTAATTAACTTTCTTTTCTATTTATATTCTTTAAAAAGACCAGCAATTGTAATCCATATATTTCAGCTGGCAATTAGCATTTAGACAATTAACTGTTCAATATCAACCAATATTGTATCTTCATTAAATATTAGCAAACAATATTATATTTTTGCAAATGTAAATGTTCAAAACCAAACAAGGACAAACCAAAGGCGACCCCCTTTAAAGAACTCCCCCTTCGACATACAACATAATTTATGATTATATTCTACGAATTTCCAAAGAAACCACATTTATAAATCTCAATAACTATAAATATTAAAAACCCAATTAGTAATGGAGAACACATGTGAGGTCGTAAATTTAAAACAAATCAACTGTAATATCAGCATTTAGGGAAACTATTAAATTAAGTTTTCACTAATTTATGTATCCGCATCCACTAAATCTCTTGATACTTGTTGACCTCAATACAAAACCTAATTAGTAAATACCCTTCAATAATTTATGATCATATTCTACGAATATTCAAAGAAACTACATTTATGAACCCCAATAGCTATAAATATTAAAAATGCAGTTAATTATGGAAAACACATGTTAAGCCCAGTGGCGGATTAGCCACGTAGCAAGAGTAGCAAATGCTACGGGCCCCGCGCATAAGAGGGCCCCGCGCACCCATATTAAAGCGTGTTAAAAATGAGTTAAGGAATACGATGGGTCAAGAACGTCTAAATCATCTCATCTTGATGAATACAGAATACGATTTGCTTAGAGAAATCGATATGGATGGTATTATCTCTAAATTTGCTCATATTAAATCCAGAAAAGTTTATTTGTAACATTTGTGTTTTATTTAACACCCTAAACTTAAGAACCTAAAGCAAACCAAGGGCCTCTTGATATAATTTGCTACGGGCCCCGCGCTGGCTTAATCCGGCACTGGTTAAGCCATAAATTTAAAAACAAATCAAGTGTAACATCGTCATTTAGGGAAACGGTCAACCACTAAATTAAGTTCTCCCTAATTTATGTATCCGCACCTGTCAATGTCCGCCATAAATTTCATAATTGTCACCGTTCTAAATCCCTAACATATGCAATCTCAATCTATGAGAAAATCTATACACTGTACGTACCCACGCATCGATACACCAGTACAGGGTGATCTTTAACCCTAAGTAGGGGACACTCATTTAATTTACGACTCTAAAAACTAAAATGCATTTAGGGGAATTTGTATTTCAATGACACTAATGTCATTATTTATTATCAGTTCATTAATTATACTAAACGACTTCCAAGGAATAACGATAATTCATGTACTCCGCGAATTTGCACGTGCACCGCACGTGTGCTCTACAATGCTTAGCGGCCATATTGGAATTGGATGATTTATTAGAAAAGTCCTATAAAAATCAAGGATTTGGGCCAGGAACCGCAGTCTGCCAGGAGGAATCATCGAGTTACGTCGTAGTCTAAACCCATCTTCAAGTAGTAAACTCTGTGCGGAAAAGTATCCATTTTGAAAACACAAGTGTCATCGACAAGTTCATTGGTCTATAAATCCAAGAGACCCATACTGAGACCAACCCCTGGAGTCCAATTTCAACAACACGGACCCCAGAGTTCACCATCAACGATACGGACCCCAGAGTCTAGTTTCAACGGACTAATCCTTGACAAATTTGGGTAAGCAAGTTACATATTTCTTTCCTTGACCCCTACGACCTATTCTGAAGAAGGAGCGAGAAACTTAGTTTCTCTTTCTGTTTCAGATGCAGATCGAGAGATTTTCTTTAAAGGGCCTGCCAATTTTGAACATTTTTCAATAAACATTAATTAATTATTAAATTCTGTGTGTATTTAAATCTTGCGGTTATCCTCATCCCTGAATAGAGAATCCTTTTTCCCTATCCAAAAACGAGGAGGAACCACCTTTCCTTTTCCATATCTTTAAAGTTAAGAGGCGTGTTGCGATCCTAAGACGTAACACTATCTATAATGTTTACAATATATTATGCAGATTTGATTCACACCATAGATGATTCGATCTCAAAATTCACTAATCTTTATTTACAATCACAATTTTAGTTCCATTGAAATTGTTTATCAAATTTATTTGTAACTTCTAAATAAATGATCCTAGATGAACATTTTCATAACAAGTATTTTTCATAGTCATTTTTTTGTTTGTTAATTTTTTTTATCTTCAGTTTAAGGTGTGATTTTAATCTTGTTTCCGGTACCAAAGTTTCTAATACATGCGCTTAGTCAGAAAGTAAATTTCGATTCATAGATTTAACGTAAAAAATTAAATAAAGAAATCTTGACTGAAAAATATTAAACAAATATCAGTGATGAAAAATGTTAACAGATAAAATAATGATAAAGTAAAATAATGAATAATCTCATGAGATAATGAGCGTTGATTGCACTCGTATGACTTATAGATTACTCTTACATTCGGCTATCTGAAGAGGAAAAAATTCTTTAAAAAATGATTAATTTTAAGGCCATGTAGTACTTATCCAGTAAAAAATATTTAATTGTAATATTTATTGAATAAAACTAGGAAATCAACTTTTGAGGATAGAACTTTGATCCAACACCCTGCTTAGATAAACTGAAAAAAAATAATCGAATTTTGATATTATCACTTGGGTTCAGCATCCAAATTAACTATAAAAGGAAGAAAATAAATTGGTATAAAAAATATAAAATTGATATAAAGATAAGTAAAACTTTACAATTATTAACAATTTAAAAATACGCGCCGATTGTAAGACGCATGCGCACACCGAAATAGCTGTTCTGTGTTCTGTCATGACAATCATGATCATCATGATACAAAATTCGCAAAATTCAACAAAATTCTCGTAGATATTGGTAAATATTATAAACTCGGTTTTATTAATGCATGACGACGAACTGATTTTTATAAAACCATCAAACAGTTAATTTCATCTATCATTTAAGTTTGAAACAAGACTGAATTTACTCCAATTGTGCCTGGCTCTTTTTATCAGCAGAGTGCAAGTCTGACAATTTCCATTGCTCCGAAACTCCAAAATTTGTTGAACCTATTAGCCGTTAGCTCGGAATCAAGAAAATATAAAAATGTTAGGTGAAAAAGCGATCAAAATAAAAATTCTGTCAAAAGCAGGCTGTGAAATAATAACTTTAAGCTCTCTTTGTACGATGCAGCAACTGAAAGAAAAATTGGCAGATCAAGCGCGTATTCCTGTGGACTCTGCCGTGATTACAAAAGGCTACTTTAAGCCAAGAGAATCGGTGGATTTTAGTAAACCTGATGCTAAAATCTCGGAATATAATATTGTCTCTGGTGATATATTTTACGTTGCTGAAAAACCACCAGGGGAAATTCACCCCGAGGACGTTCCACGTGAAGTAGTTAATACAGAATCTTTGGGCGAAAACTCAGGGATGCTTATGAAAAAAGTTGTTCCTGGTGATAACTCGTGCCTCTTCACCAGCATTGGTTTTGTTATCAATGGTGAGAATTCAAATTTCCTATTTTTCTATCACAAATAAAGATTGAGCCTATATAACGTCTATAAGAGTACTTAAGAAAGTTTACCATAATCTCAGTTCCTTTTTTTTCAAAATTTCCGTGTCGATTATGCAATATTATTTTTTAGTCAGAAGAAAGATTTATTTTTGAAAATTTTACTTAAGGGCATGTGATAATAATTTACCATTTAGATATTTTAAGGGAGAACTACTTTTTAAATATTAATTCCATTCTTTCTTTCTAGGCAAAGTGGATCTAGCATGTGCAGACTATATGCGAAATATTGTAGCATGTGAAATAGCGCAAAATCCAAATGAATTTTCGGAAGCAATCTTGGGTCGACCAAACGCTGAGTACTGCGATTGGATACAACAGTCAGATTCGTGGGGCGGAGCAATAGAATTATCAATTCTCTCGAAATATTATGGAATGGAGATCGTAGTCGTCGACAGTATAAATGCCATAATCAACAGATTCGGAGAGGATCACCAATATCCTTTGAGAGTTTTCCTAATATTCGATGGAATTCACTTCGATCCTCTTTACTTAGAACGCGAGGTAAGATCTTTTCGCATGGAAGTTTTGCCTCATTTAGATATAATCCAAAAAATATACATATAAACAAACTCGATTTCAGAATCAAGATAATCAAACAATATTCCAAGCAGAGGACAGTCGAATATTACAGCAAGCAGTTGAGCTTGCAAAGGAAGCAAACTCTAGTCGGCAATATACTGATGTTCAAAAATTCACGCTCAAATGTCAAGAATGCGATGTAATGCTCAGTGGACAATTGGCTGCTACTCAACATGCGAAGGAAACGGGTCACACTAGTTTCGGAGAGGTAATGCCTTAGCGTGAAAGCATAACTAATAGATACGCGGTTTTAAAAATGTCGCGATTCCTCTAAACACTTGAAAATTTGATATAGTACTTTTGTACAAACTTTTTTTTTTGCAATTAACTTTATTTAAACTTTGGAATTAAAATGTTAGGTGTGATAGAACTTGCGGCGTCGATTCCTAGAATGGCGAGAGAAAGCAATTTACTATATAAGGGTATGAATGGTTTATAAAATATATTATTGGATTTTATTAGTTAGCTATTGAAGAAAAGATCAGTTGATACACTTATGTATCGTCAAAAAGTCACAAGTACAAGACACACATTTGCGAAATCGAACTCTGTGATACACAATTGTAAATTGTCTCTAAACACTAAACACTGTTCCTTGGTATATACATTATACATCATTTGCATAGTAGAACTCTGGGACACGTGAAGGAAATATATACACATATTATTTGTATATCTTTTATTACAAGATTTTTTACAATTTATTCGTGGCCAAATGTTCAACATTTTATATATTGCGTCCTCATAAAGGCAGCTTTGTATTTTTCTTTGTGTAAATTAAGTAGCAATTAAGGGAATCCCCGATTCAATTTCTTTTTTAAAACTTTTATTTAATGTTCACAATCTTGATTTAATTTCTATTCTTTTTATGACAGTAAGCAGGCTTGGTCTTAATTCTTGAAAGAAATCAGGAACAAAATTTCAATTTTAAGAATATAAATAGATATCAATTCACACTGAAAAACTATTTGGTAGAGACAACAAAATGTTTGGATGGTATAAAATAACAAATTTTCTTGGTTATATATCCAAGAAAATTTGTTGTTGTTTTTTGCTTGCCGTGCGGCAAGCAAACATTTTGTTTTCCCTATCGAACAGTTTTTTCAGTAATACAAAAAGTCGAGTTTAAATTTATCAGTCGCTAAACCTGCCAGAGCTAGCTCTGTTTATAAATAAAGCAGGAATAATTAGACGTAGAGAAGAGACACTTTTATTAATTGCATCTGTAGCACTTGGGGTAACAGTTTATCTAATTATGTACAATTAGTGAGAATAGATAAAAATGTTATTTTATTCCATCAATTCATCTCACTTCTCCTTTTTTTTGCTTCGGTAATCATCATTCTTTTTCACTTATGTATCTTACGTCAAATCACAATGTGTTCAGTGCTAGAATAAATTATGAACTTAAAATAGAAGATTAAATTGTACATCACAGCAATTTTATTCATTTATATAATTCATTAAATTGATATTTATATAAGCCTATTGAAAAATGTGAAATTTACGAGCATATAAGAGAAATTGAAATTAGTCATCACTCATTCTCATCTACTTAGTGAGTGATAATTTTATAGATTTATAACTTATACTGTACTACGATCTGTGAAAATATCTTATAAGCTTCATTCTTCCATCACGTAATAAATTTATGAAATAGAACGATACTGTTAGTGTCTACAATTATTTTTGATTAAAGAAATAATAAATAAATAATATTAAAATCTTGATCTTCCTAGAATATTTTTTCGTAAGAGTTCTTAAAATCATTAAAATATAATTAATGTCTTAATCAATATTATGCATTTTGCTTCCTCATAGAGGAAGCTTTGTAGTCGTTACATTTTACAATATTTTAAAAATGGTTTAATTAAACTTCCCTAAGTTGATAAATGTCAAATATTTCATTAAAACTTCCCGCCCCAGGAGCAGCTATTATATTTTATAATATAATTATATAATACATGTAAAAATAGATAAAATGCCCATTGCCCAACTCTCAAATGAATATTTCAGATTTCAAACGCTATATCATTTACAGATGAGTGTTGCGAAGAGTTTTTTTAATCAATTAAATGCGAAAGAAAGTTTGTAAGTAAATATTATCTCTTTATTATTATCCCCGAAGGGATTGTCGTCGTCAAATCCAGACATTTTGTGTTGACATGGAGTTTATTAACACAAGTTCTTGTAAGAGCACCAATTAAATAAACTACCAGCGGTTTTAAAGCCGACTATCCATCGTTCTTGTATGAAATATTTTTTATTTTTCATTTCGAGGGATGAGCCCCTTTATGCCCCCCAGGCTACTTTATCGACGGCCCTGAGACTGCTCACTGACTTTCCGTTCAAGAAATTCTATCATTGGCTGAGATTTGAATCGCGCGCCAAATTTTGACCAATGGTAGTATTTCTCTAGCGAAAAGCCAATGTGTGCTGCATTGGTCAAAATTTGGCGCGCGATTCAAATTTCAGCCAATGGCAGAATTTCTCGAACAGAAAGTCAGTGAGCAGTCTCAGGGCCGTCGAAAAGTAGCCTGGGGGGACATCAAGGGGCACTGCTCCCCCCTCGAAATGATAAATAAAAAATATTTCATACAAGAACGATGGATAGTCGGCTTTAAAACCGCTGGTTTTAAAGTGTTTGAAAGTCTACACTCATCTGTAAATGATATAGCGTTTGAAATCTGAAATATTCATTTGAGAGTTGGGCAACGGGCATTTTATCTATTTTTACATATATTATATTATAAAAATTAAATTCATAATCATAATTTTAAATTTCAACTAGAAAAAACTCTGTTAATTTAATATTTAATAATATATAAAATTCCCGCGCCATATTCACATTTTCCGCGGCCAAATTCTTCGGAAAATTAATTAAAAATTAATTTTAGGAGTTTATTTTTACTGTGGCTTTATATGATATTGGTTATAGCATAGGTCTAACCTAACTTTTCGTAACCGCATGATTTTTCGTGTTCAGTAGAAGATTGTAGATTGTAGACTATAAACCTAGAAATAGTAAGTATTTGATTTTAAATTACTATGTTTTTAGCATTTTGATCTAATTGTATATAAAAGTATATTCGATTTTAGCAAATTTGGCATTGGTTTGAATCATGTTCTATAAAGCAGCAATAATATTATATGATTATTATATGATAGCATATACTAATTTTTTAATCCTAGAATTTGTATTGATGTAGTATTTTTTTATATCAACATAACCTTTGTGCTTTTATTTTCTTTACAAGAATTTCAATAATTTTTTTGAGATTCCCGGTTTTTTCTCGGCTTGACAAATTTATTAAAATTTAATAATTTAAACTTTCAAAATGAAATATTTCAAAATTGAATTAATTGTACTCTTCAGAAGATAGAGTTTTAGAATCTTTAAGGAACTTTATAGAATTTTCATGAAATTTAAAGGATTTCAAGAAGATTTTAATAAAATGCATAAGATTTCAAGAAATTGCAAATGATTATAACATGACCGAGGGTACTCCAGATTTGAAAAGTGATCGTCCAAACTCTTTTCAATCCAAACTAATTTTTCATGTACCAGAAGTTTTGAACGTTCAGAACATTTCATTCATAAATTTTCTATATTTTGCAGTACAACCTCAAGATAAGAAATGGAGGAATACACGAGAGAACCTTGTCC
>CAJFCP010025911.1:41215-58124 GCA_904066005.1 Synergus itoensis | reverse complement strand
CCACTTTGTTTCACAGAATGCCCAATCCAGTAGTATATAGAGATCAGTGGTTCCTACTCAACTACTCATGCAACGCACTTCGGCATCTGATTGGTTGCTATTCGCGCGCAGTTTAAAATGCTAAAGAATTTTAAAGTACGCGCAAATAGCAACCAATCAGATGCCGAGTAAGACGCATGCGCAGTGGCCCCAACTGGAGTCCCGTACTCTACTGCGCATGCGTTGAACTCGGTATCTGATTGGCTGCTATTCGCGCGTAATTTGAAATGCATAATATTTTTTACCATTTCAAATTGCGCGCGAATAGCAACCAATCATGTACCGAGTGCGACGCATGCGCAGTAGAGTACGGGGCTCGAATTTGGGCCACTGTGCATCATAGTGGAGAAGGGGCACGTAGTTGAGAAGGGGCACGAATTGATATAAAATTCGTAGTTGAGAAGGGGCACGAATTGGGAAAACTGGAACGAATTGGAATTTAGAATGTCTGGAATTATTGGAACATTTAGAACACGGACTGTTTTTGACTGGAAACAACTGGAAACGTCATACACGGGTACTTCCCGAAAAATATTCTTATTTTGCGGTGAAGTCCATGTACAGGACTTTGGCCTCCTAATGTCTATACGCACTTATTGACACTTATCGACATTTTTTTAAGGGCATGTGATATTTTACCATAAGAGCAATTTAATTTCCCCAACTTTACGGCTTTTGCTATTTTAACCCTTTGCACTCCGTGCCATTCGAAGTCCATTTAAAATGTCCCTTGAGAGGGGACAGCGGAGTGCAAAGGGTTAATACACTTATATGGCTTATATAAAAGAATATGTTCTTTATATCATTTAATTATTCCTATAAATTTAGCTTCAAGGCTAAAAAGTCTTTACATAAAATTCTTTATTGAAATAATTTCAAACTTTCCCGGCTTTAAAGCCGGAAGTAGATTTCAGCTGTTTCGCCGTGTTCGCCCCGTTCGCCCGGTTCGCCCTTTCAACATCCGCTTTGTTGTAATTAATATTTTGCATTTTGTAACTGCATGTTATATGTTCTATTAAATTTTGATATGCCAAAGTTATACGTAAAATTAAAAAAATATTATTCTTCTACTCGAACATATTAATAAATGTCGTTTTTCTGAGCAAGGGCTCGCAATGGTGAATGAGTGATAAAAGTCGAAAAAAGGATTTCAAGTTTACTTAACCTCAAAATACCGGCCACAATGTTTCAAGGGTAAAATATACATTTATTATACGGTTTTTCTATAATAAAGGCATTAAATTACATTATACAATACAAAAAAGCTAATGACATTACTGACGTTCAATGGCATTCTTTACAAAGTATTCATGTGTATTTTCATTGTTAAGAAACAATGTAGGATTTAATCGATTTAATAATCGATCAGCTACCAACTACTGTTATATGTTAAAATCTGGTTTAATATTAGTTTAGTACTATTATATTCTTTACATTTGAAATTGATTTCCCGTTAAATATTATTCTCTTTATATTCCAACTCTATTATAACATCAATTTTAGGAGTAATTATATTAGTTGTAAGGCTTTTTATTTAAAAAGAGATCGAATTGCAAGTATTTCCAAATTGTTTTAAAAATTCTATAATACTTTACTTAATTAATTCAAAATGTTGTTTTTAGGTGTAAAATTCTGTGCTTTGCAACTTTGCGACCACAGTCACAAGTGTACTCAAGATGCATGGGCTCGATATCAAAATCCGAACTGACAAAGCGAAGGAATCAAATATTCGACGAGGAGATAAAGAGGCAACGATCCAATGTTGGAAGAATCGAGAAAATAGAAGTGAAATATTTGTCGCCTCAATCCGAGGCCATTTTGGTAATGAATAAGAACCTGTCAACGCCACATGACTGCGCTAAACATATATCGGGAGGTGTAGCTTCAATCGGAGCCTTAGCAATGGTCGATGGTAATCCCTGGGATATGAATAAGCCTTTGGTCAACGACTGTGAGTTAAAAATTTTATCCATGAATAATCCCGATTCGTTTGCGGTGAACAACACTTTTTGGCGAACTTGCTCGCTTATCCTTGGTTGCGTTGTGGACTCTGCCTTCAAAGATGACATCCAAGTTTATCTGCATAGCTTCTTGTATCCAAATATTAAATCCGGAAGTTTTACCTACGACGTTCACCTGGATCTTCCGGATTGGAAGCCAACGCAGGCGGAATTACTAGCCATGTCTGCTCTTTTTGTGAAAGTCACGCAGAAGCAATTGCTTTGTGAACGGTTAGAGGTTTCTGAAAGTGTAGCTTTGGAAATTTTCAAGGAAAATCCGTTTAAGTCAAAGCAAATACCGAACATTGCTGAAAAGAATGCCAACACTGTTACCCTCTATCGAATAGGGGATCACATAGACATTAGTAAAGGTCCAATGTTAAGCAACACTGGCATAATTGGTCGTAGCACAGTCACCGCGGTCCACAAATTGAACAATGAAGAAAACGATCGCTTATATCGATTTCAAGGCATTGCGATACCTAGGGGCATTATGATGAACCACTTCGCGTATGGAATTCTGGAGGAACGAGCCAGAAAGCTGAACGAGGCTGAGTGGGTATTTCAGGTGACGAAAAGTGAGGATTCGGAATATGAGATACCTGTTCGCGTCACGCAATAATTAAGTTTCTTTAAGTAACTTTGTGTAAATAAAACTCGAGTACAGTCAGCTATGGAGTGTTTATTAGCGATGACCTATGGTACATCGACTCTGGAATTTAGGGTCTTTTAGTTCTTTTTTTAAGCTCATTTGTTTAAACTTAAATTTTCGTGTAAGCACTCCAACTTTTGGTAATTAAAAGCAATCACGAAAAGCTTTATTCTCGTAAATAATCTGGAAATACAAGCCTTTTTAACATCGAGTAATAAGTTAAAAATTAAAAAATAGATTATACAAGAATGTATAAGTATCAACGTCTATCAGGTAAGAATCACTATCGAAAAGCGTAAAAATTGTCAGCAAGAATGCCGTCCATAGCGAGGACTACGGAGCTCCCAGGTAAAAGTTCCGGGTAATCTGTTTGATACAGACGCGGGACAGGTCACGTGTAACTTTAAGTAGAGCTCGGGATTTTGGCTATTGCCATTGGAGATATTTTCTATGTCGTCTGATTTGAGAATCGTTCGAACAGCTAGGGGTGCTAATTCCGGAGAACAGCGCAATTCTACGCCGATCACTAGGTCGAAACAGGGCCCTCGATGAACTTCTTGTATCGTTTCCTCATCATCAGTTTCGATCCCTTCTTCAATGTATTTAAATTTATTCTCGTAGGCGAATTTGTTCATATTTCCTTAAAAAGTGGTAATTTAAATCCGATGAGTAAGTCTTTAATTGCATTTTTCTAAGGAATTGGACAATTTAATAAAATTTACTTAATAAGAAATACTTAATGAGAATTTAGAACTTGAAGCATTTTAAATATGGAAAATAGCCTGACATTTTGTAGACTGAAGTCATTAGGAATTCTCTAGATTCCTTAGCAAGGATGAGAGACTATAAAACTTAATATAAAGTGCTGGCAATTTCCCTTTTGCATCCATTAAATGCAACTGGAAGTTTCTCAGGACTTTCTCATAGTTTTCTTAGTTAAAAATTTTCATTTTATTTATTTTCTCATAAGAAAAAAGATTATTTCAATTACCGTAATAGAAAAACTGGCCACCATACTCTCCATAACCGGAGTAGGTGGAGGCGGGTGGAGGTCTAGGTGAAGGCATTGTTGGAATTTGAAGTAATAATTCGCGTTCGTAGTGAGATTTTTCGAGATGATGTTCATTTACACTTCCCACAAGTCGACGTAATCTTAAATACATAAAACGTTGTTCATCCCGCCATGAGTTTTCATCAGCAGTATTCGGTATTTCTAAGCACGTAAACCAAGCCCTTTTCATCACGTATTTTAATTTCATGGTGACAATATTGCTTCGGTTTCCACGTCCAGAAGAAACTCGAAACGATAGTAACTGCCATGAGATTTGATAAAATCCAAAAGTTAGGTTTTTTTAAAGTTTAAAACTATTTTAAAACTTAATTTTAAATATTAGTTTCGAACCTCTCGTCCTTCTGCTAAACAATCTAAAACGTCGACAGGTTTGCATCCAGATATTAAGGCAGATCTAATAATTGAAAAACCAATTAGTACTTTTTTCTTTGATATAAAATAAAGTGTAATTACGTTACTTTTGAATTTATTTAAATTCTTAGTAATTTTGTTAACTAAACCAAAATTGGTAAAAATATAATTACACTTCTCTATCATAATATAGAAAATTTGGTTATATTTTTATAATATTATAGCTTATACCGAGCACAGTCTAAAAGCTTCTAGGATAGTGTGTTTGCTTTTAGAGGTACTACCTATTCATTTCGGTGCTTTCAAGGGTAATGACATGTAAATTATTCAAAATCTAATTAGGAGACAATTTATACGATAAAAGCAGGATCAAATGTTTAGACCCTTACAAAAGCTCTGGGAGGCTCTTCTTCTCAGGCTTCACAAATTAAAAGTTTAATAGTAAATTTAGAATAGGAGAAACCTTAAAATAGAAAATTATTGACGTAAATTGATTTGAGGTGATTCACCTGTTGACCTTCCGTTCAGAGACTTTTTCGAAGTAGTTCATAAACCTTTTGCAAACTGTAATGAATGAATTGACTCTACCCTCAGGTCCAATGGAATTAGCGAGAGCTGAAGGACATGTCTTCGCAGTTCGAATAATATTGTTCAAGTCATCTAACAAAGATCCAGCGTAGAAGCAAAGTCGAGGAAATTTTTCCTTTCTTGGTGGATGAGTGTACCTCCATGTAACAGCCTTAAGCATTTGGTATTGGGCTTTTATCAATTCGAAGACGTTGAAGGCTTTACTACAAGCCAGGAGGTCTGATTCAGTGACCACTCTGAACCAAATCATCGCCTCGATATTGTTCATCGCCTCTTCCAATCTGGCACCGGCTGCTAGGAAAGCACTATTCAAGACCGTTGTGGCCACTGTTGAAAATCGCCTGGAAAGCAGGACGAGAGTCGTAAAATTCTAATGGAGATATTAAGGCTAAGAGCTCTCACTTATTGGTAGCATTTTATTATTCCGAGTAACCTTCATCAAAATTGATCGACAAAAAGTGTAACAAACAAATCGTTTGGTCCAAAAAAAAAAAACATTTTCAAAATTCTACTCACAATGAGAACAAGAAACTATTAATTATTAAATGAAAAACTGGAATCTACACCTCGAGACAAGTCGAACGACCGAAGCCACGTCGTGAAGTGGTAAAAAGCGTAGAATCATTTCCAAAACTTCTGGAGGAAGTGTTTCCAGTGTAAATTGTCGAGAGTAATTTTGCCTCTGCTTTTGTAGATTGCTCTTGGGTTGGGAACATGCTGAGGACAACTTTTGCCTCTTGCTTGCACTCATCTAAAAAATTAACTCTCTTCTAAAAAAGAAATACAAAATTTCTCCTTCAAAATCACTTTTCTCTCCAAAAAATGAAGTTTTATTTTCCGAAAAAAAGACTTTTCGAAAGAGTCCTCAATTGAACGAGGCTACAACACATTCCATCATTAAATAAGAACACATCTCTGACATTTAAATGTAAATTATTCCTTGGGTAAAAATTTAGTAAAAGGTAAAATGTCAATGACAAAACAAAGGAATTCAATTTTTCGTCCTTCGGTTTTATCGATCAGTATCGACATGTATCTAATCGTGTATTATTTAAATAAGTCTTTTTGCTAAAAGAAAATGAAAATGTATAATTATTTTTAAATTGTATACAAGACTAAACACTGAAAGTTTTTGGGAGTTTTTTGGAAATAATATGTAATGATTTTTCAGTTTTTATTCAGGTCGGATAATTTCTGATTTCATACGCGATGGAGACAGTAAAGTTTTAGTTTCTACTCAGTTAACGCGGCCATTAACAACAATGTAACAATTCGCTTTACTTTAACGTCAAATCAATCGTTTCACGCTTTTAGCTTTCCCTATATAAGATCTTGTCGAAATATCCAGTCTATGAAATAAAAAGTTGAATTCGTTCAACATTATATCAATTAACGTAAAATTAAGAACAAACTTTTAGACCCCGTTTTAATCCCTAGTAATTTTTTAAAATCAAGAAATCGTTTAAAATATGTTTTATTGTCCAAAACTAGTTTTTTAAACTGGGATAAATGTTTATTAATCGGGAAATGACTCTGGAATTTTATTTCCTGATTAAAATGGCCACACTGCTTATTCGGGAGACTTTCAACACTTTTATTCAAGTTTTTAATACACATTAATATTACAATTTCAATAATAGATTCTGAAATTTGTCAAGTCATTAGCTACTTTAGAAAGTAGTTAACATTTCATAAAATTAAATAATTAATCACAATGGAACACGTACACAATCGATACAAATAAACACCATAATTTATTTTCAATTACATCCATAATTTTATAGTTTTAAATATCAACTGGCATCAATATAGTAAATTTAGCTTGCTCAAGATTTGCCTTGTTAGGTATAGAGAAAGTTCCTTCCAGAAAACTCTGAACTGCATTTTTTATCCCTGGATGTTTCCTTTTCGTATGTTCTCGACGATGTTTCAACTCTTTAAAGGTTTTCCCACACAAATCACATATGTATGGCCTCGTTGCTTCGTGAGAACGCACGTGTCCCTCAAAATGACTTTTCCGGACAAATTTTTTTCCACACTGGTTGCAATCAAATTGAAATCGACCCTCATGTGCTGCGACGTGTGAACTCAGAGTCCATTTGGTTTTGAAGATTTTTGAACAATAGTCGCAACGAAGTTTCTTCGATACGGTTGTTTTTTCACTAGCGACATTTTTAGTTTTCTCGGGCAAAGACGAAGGACTCGGATTCGTATTTCTTAATAACAAAAAATCCTCGATAAGATAATCTTCATCGAGCATCGGATCATTTAAAGATTTTTCTGTGACAGGATGCGTCTTTGAATTTTGTTCAGAGTTCTGTAAAAAAAATTATTATTTTTCAAAGTCTAATTTTTTTGTATTGGAAATAGTTTACCTACCTTGTTCAAAATCACTGAAGGAGCTTCCAGAACAATTTCTTTGATATTCTGCTTGCAATTTTCCACTTGTCCATCCTCAACAAATTGACTTCCACTTTTCAGATAATCCTCAATAAAATGAATCTCGCATTTATTGCATTCGCAAGTTTCTCTTGTGCTGATTCCAGGAAGTCTTTCCTTTCGAATCTTGTGTCGAACAATGTGTCTTTTCAAATCATGAGCTCTTGAAAAAGCCCTGCCGTAGCGGCTGCAATTCGGAAAAGGACATCCTTTCGATTTATCATTTTTTGACCCAAAACTTATCGTTTTGTATTGCTCTTTTAAATTCTCAGAAGATAAATTTGTTAAATGTGCAGATAAGGGAATTACAATCGAAATTGTCTCGTTAGAACCGGGAGTAATTATTGGTCCGACATGAATTGCTGGCGAATTTAGAAACATCGTTTCAGCTTCCATCATGCACCTTCAAATTAATTAAAATAGGTGTTAATCGGTGCATACTTATTGGGTTGAAGTTTCAGACGTTTAGTCTGGCGACTTTTTTATTATTATTTTTATTCATTTATTTTTTAGGGATTTTCAAGAGTTGAAAAGAGTTATCAAAAGGTTTTTTCAAAGATTTATGATTTGATAAGAAAGAAACCTCGTTATAGCTAAAATGAAATTAATTGCATCTTTGGGAAAAGAAGTTGTTCACTCCGATTTTTTTGAACTCTTGAAGTTGAATATTAAATATAAGAAAAATCTATTATGACATTAAAAAAGATTGTCAACTGACAAGATACTTAATTATGATTTACGATACATTGTGTAACCATTTAAAGGTTTGAGAAAGGCGATAATTTGATGTGCACGATGTTGTACGTAGCACCTGTAGAACTTAGCGTTCAATGCAAATGCTTTCTCTGTGTGCTTTTTTTATTCGTAATCGGTCTTTCGTCGTTAAGAAATAAAAGCGAATCACGTCCACTTATTCACGATCTCATAAATATTTATCTCGCGACTCTTATATACATCTATCAGCCGTTTTACGATGAAACTGCACACTTGTAATTTGTTTACCTGAATTACGCGTCTTTTTTTCAAGATTTCTACATTCTACTTTTCTTCAAAAGATCGGAAACAATCTTCCGTAAAATGCGCTCCACTTTTTCCTTTTATTATTCGTGCAGGCCGCTGACCAGAATATTTGAATATGTGAGAAAAAGTAACAAAGCGAAACAAATTGTGAACGAATTATTCTTACAATTATTCTAGATAAGAAAAAGTTTCCTAAAAAGTTATAAAACTTTGGAAAAGTTTTCTTTGAAAGAAAAAATTGTTTGAGATTTGATTAACTTGATCCGGGAAAGTTTGAAAGGGATCAAAAGTCAGAATTACCTTTTCACTCTTACTCTCGTATTGTCTTCTTTTTCAATGTTTCTTTCTCACTTTTTTTTCTTTTGAGCCTCTCTGTGGATTTTTTCTTAATTTCCTATCGCACATGCACGTAGCTTGCTTGTCGGCAAGGAAGCAACTCAACGCGATGAAAGTGGATGAAAGTGTGCTACTGAACCAGGAACGCACACTCTCCCTCTCTACATTCAATCTAACCACCCACCCACTACACAGGAGACTCTAAATTATAAAAACAAAACATAGACAAAAAGCGTATTTTTCAAATATGCGGTCTCATTCAATAAAACCCCATAGAAAATTCAATTATTCATGCTTGCTAGAATTATTTTTAATTATTTTGTTAAAAATTCACTTTTTTGTCTGAAAAGTAAACTGATTTCATTGAAAATTCATCTTTTTTCGTTGAAAATTTCAATGTTTAGTTGATAATCCATTTTTTATTGAAAATACATAGTAATTATTATTTTATTATTGTAATACATTAAAAAAATGTAGGCGTATAGAGAAAGGTGACCATAAAGTCATTTTATAAAAACGTATATCATCATCAGTTGTGCCATTTTTATGGTTTTTCACTTCTAGTCAGTTTTATGCTATAAAATTGCATTCAACCACTGCAAAGGCCTCAATAAAATTTTAAAAACGTATTTCACTTGCAATCGCGAATAGAATCGAGTGAAACTTTGATCAACACTGTTTTCCCTCCAGATCGTAAAAATCTCTAAAAGAGATTTTTTCATTTTTTCCTGTAATTAGAAAATTGATTTAATGCCTTCCATTTCAAAGTCAAAAGTAGTAAATAAAAATAATTTTACTTCCTCTATGTGCAAGGCCGGAGTTAGTGATTTAATTAACGGAAGTTCTATCGACATATTTTCGAGATGCAGTCTGCAAAAACTCTATTACATGTCAAAACCAGCTGTGATACCAAACTCAATGAAGTTAATGGTCAATTCGCTAATTAGTTATATTCTCTATACCTGCTAGTTATGTCGTAAAGTTCACGTTGAGTGGTAAATATACATAACATTTCACGTTTTGACAGTAAAATCCTTCAATTACTGAATTTCTCCCAATTATAAAGTTATAATAATTTCGCTCAAACAAATCCCGGATTTTTTATTCGCAATTTTCTTTATCATAAACTTTCTCGTAACTCTCAAAGCTGAAGTTTTTCGGACAAGTCTTTGATATAAAGCAGGTAGGCTGTGGGTGCATTTGTTCAGTAAGTGCTCGCGTCGCATTAGATTAATTATGTGTATGCACTAGGGCGTAATGCGTAGCCGTCGCACTCAGTTTCAAATCGATATTTCTAATTTGATTGTCTGAAAATACTTGCGTGTATTCCTAACGGCATAAGTAATATTCGCGATAACAATATGTATTGCGTTGTTGTACAACCTTATACATAAGTTCTTACGCAATAAAAGAAACAGTGCAACTCTCCAAGATAGATTTTTGTTCGGAGAACTCATACATATCAATTCAAAAAGATGTTCTAAGATTGCAGAATCTGCATAGTTTTGAAATAGAATCTTTTCTATCTTCAAGAAAAGTCTTCTTTCCTATATATTCGCATTCTACTTTCTCGAGTCTTTACATTAAAAATTTAAACATTCTCTCAACTTGTTTTCAGCAATTGAAAATTTAAGATATTTTACATTATTATTTACGTACGATTGCGGGTACAAATTTTATGTATTTGTACGGTACAATGCGTTTCAGATACCTGTAAACAATTATTTATCACGCTAATTAACCGAAGTCTCGTGGGGTGCAAATTATTGCTCACGTAAGCGAAAGGAGTTGCTAAGTTCTAGTCTGTGTATTGACATCAATATGTCTGTCACTCTGTTACTAATCCAATTATTATCAAATAACTAAAAATTTTGAAAGAAAGTCAATCAACTTTCAAATATAAAATGCAAGGCCTACGTCTTAGACAATTACTAAATTTTCATTTAATTAACAATACATCATCTTTCTCTAGAGTCTCGAGGTTTTAGAAACAAATCGTATTTTGTTATATTTACGAAGAGAAACGTTGAGTCAGTACGTGGGCTTCTAAAAGATTAATTTGATCTTTCATTCTTCGAGTAATTGTGAAATTAAATTTGTTCTGTGCAGACGAGCATTCGTGACATTAAACGAGACACCTGAAAGTAACCACGCCTCATTTCCTGGAAGGCAAACAATATCGTGACTCTATGTTTTAACGAATTTATATTAGAGTTATTTTTGTACACACAACTGATCCAATTAATTATCAAAGTAGAAGAGCATTTCTTTTCATCTTTCCTTTTTCATTTAGTTGAAGTTTCATAGTTTGACGAATTTTTTTAGATTTATTGGAATAAAAATATCAATAACAATTTTTTTCTTTAATTTCTAAAATCTAAAATTTGTATTTATTTACTAGCAGAAATTTATCCGGTGTTGCTCGGAATTTTAAGAGATTTCATAAAATTTCAAGGTGTTTCAAGAGATTTAAATATTTTGAAATCCCTTGGAATTCATTACAATTACTTAAAAGCTATTGAAATCTACTCAAATTCCTTAAACTTCCTTAAAATCATTCTAAATGGCTTGAAATCTGTTGAAAATCATTAAAATCTTTTGAATTGTTTTAAAATTCATTAAAATTCTGTATAAACACTTAAAATCTCTTGGAATTCATTAAAATCACTTAGAATCTCATTAATGTCAATTAACTAAACTGTCAAGTTGGAAAGTTTGACCGAAGTCAATTTCAATAATTATTTCTCATATTTTAAAATTGATTATTTTAAATAAAAAATTTTTCAAGATATATGAGAAATATTGGCAGGACATATAACTTTGATTAATAATTATGTAATCATTAATTACGTGGCAAATATGACAAGCTATATTACCACTATATATTACTGTCCCTTGTTCGTTTGAGGTAATTATATCAATTTTACACACACGTGTAAAATACACACTGATATTGATCTACTTAGTGCGATTTCATTGATGTGAATACCGGGAAAAAGCACCGTTTTATAAATACATTCTCCGAACAATTTAAAAATTAATTTTGTTTAATTTTGTTCAGAAATCTAGGAATTAAGTTATCATAAGAAAACCCTAAACGTTGCAGAATTAAAACAATTTTATTAAATAGACAATAATCTCATATTTTATTTAGATGATTTAGATAAACCATACTTTATACATTTTTGATTTTCTTACAAAATTGTATACTTAAATTCACATATTTACATTTTCTCAAATCCTTAAATTGCCGTAAGCATTAAGGTCATATGTTACTTACCGTAAGAGCAAATTCAGAGTCGCCAATTTTATACGTTCGCAATAATAAATATTTTTCACTAAAAATAGACCATTTCCCGAAAACTTAGGCTTCCGTCTGTATAGGAAACGGAAGTAAGTGGCCTAGTTTTAGCGAATAATATTTATTATTTAATTTTATTATTTTCTACGAAGAAAAAGTTGGCGAAACTAAATTTTCTTTTACGATAAAATTACAATGGATTTGGATTTACAATCGTGCTAAACATTATAACGAATTTCTAACTGTCGATGTCATTGCGTATAGTTTCTTTAATCCAGGCGACATAATACTGTATTTTTGTATAAACATCGGGAAATCCTGGCCTTGCACAACCAGACCCAAAGGAAGTTATTCCAGCGAGATGCCAAAGTCCATCTGAACGTCGACACTGCAAAGGGCCGCCGGAATCCCCCTGTAAAGGAAAATTATCTTTTTAATTTGCTGTATGAAAACTGCAAACCGTTATTTAATTAAATCTTAAAATTTGGCAATTACCACACAACTTCCTGATGAACCATCGGTGTGACCAGCACAAAGATGTCCATCTTTAATCGGTACTGATTGGCCATAGGCTTTTGAACATTCCGTGGGGTCCAAAACTGGCACTGTAGCTTCTAAAAGGGCAGTTGAAAGTGAAGGAGATGGTCCATATCTACCCCAACCAGATGCCACACAATGAGTCCCAGTTAGATTGTCATCTGTCTCTGGAAGGCAAATTGTGCGCACTGCTTTCGAGAGAGGTGCTGGTCTGCCAAGTTTCATCAAAGCTAAGAGACCGAGAAATTTATTTCAGAATATTATTCAGAATGAATTATAGTTTCGTCTTTTTTCTTAAGGGCATGTGGTAATTACCATAAGAGCAAATTTAGTTTCCGCAACTTTACGTTCGCAATAATAAATATTTTTCTTTAAAACTAGGCCATTTACCTCCGTTTCTTACAGACGGAGGTAAATGAGCTAGATTTAGCAAAAAATATTTATTATTCAAAGAGTAAAGTTGCGGAAACTAGAATGCTCTTATGGTAAAGTATCACATGCCCTTAAAACCTTTCTTAACTGTAAGTGACCTTATTTATGTAGGTATGTATTTCTTGTGAAATAATTTGTCACAGTTGCTCACCGATATCGTGGACATAATTGTTAAATCGTTCGTGAAGGATCACTCTTTCGATGGGTAATCGGGCAGATCCACGTCCGCCAGAATCCAATTCCCATTCTCCAACTACTGCTGTCCATAATGCACCAATTGGAAGGTTGAACAGTTCGCTGTGAAAGTGAATATTTATTTCTCTTCCATAAGATATTGGGTTGAAGTTTCAGACCTCTAGTCTGACGAAAATTTTTATTTTATTTTATTTTATTTTCATTTTTGGATGAAAAATATCTAAAAAGTTCCCAAAATCATTTTATTCTTATTTATTTACTAGTAGAAATTTATTCGGCGTTGCCTGGGTTTTTAAGAAATTTCAAGGGATTTTATAGAGATTTTAAGTGATTTTTCATTTTAGGGAATTTCAAGATATATCTTAAGAAACGTTAAAGGATATTTAAAAGAATTCAAAACAGTTTAAGGATTTTTAAGAGTTTTCACAAGATTTCAAGGGATACAAGTTTGAAAGAGTTATCAAAAGAATGTTCCACAGAGATTTTTAGAGATTTTTATAGATTTCACAAGATTTCAAGATATCTTAAAGGATTTTATCAGATTTTAAGTGAATTTAAGGAATTTCAATGGATTTCAAAATATTTTAAGTGATTTTAAGAAATTTTGATGTGGAGTAAATTTCTGATGTGGAGTAAATCAAACGAAATCCCTTAAAATCTCTTAACATTACCTGAAATTCTCTAAAAACTTTTAAATCTTCTGTAAATGTCTTAAAATTGTTTAAAATATATAAAAATTGCCCAAAGTTCAATAAAATCTCTTGAAATATCTTGAAATCTCTTTAAATTCCTTAAAATTCGTTAAAATCAGTTAAAATGTCTTGACTATAAATCTCTATAATCTCTTGAAATTCCTTAAAATTATTAAAAACCTTTTGCAAATTCCTCTGAATTCTCTAAAATTGCTCCTAGTAAATAAATAAAAATTTTTGTGCTTTGGGAACAGTGGAAATTTTTTTTTTTTTTGCGAATGTTGCATTAATTAAAGAAATTGTATGCGAACAGCGAAATATGCAGATTATATATGTGAGATATACCAGGAATTTTTACTTGGAAATGCAATGAGCTGCGGTGAGAATCCACATCTCGTCGATTAAAACACCACCACACCAATGTCCTATGAAGCCCATTTTGGGGTGGAGGAGTTGCAAAGACACCTGCCAAGGCCATGATCCCTTTCTGCTGGGTTTTCCATTGAAAATGCGTCCTGTGGTTGGCAGTCGTCCTGCAGTTGACCTTGGTGTCCTTTGTGTGATTGCTGGGCAGCCGCATTCTGATTTCAAAGTTTAACATATTGTCATGCAGTTGAATATATATGTATCAGGAAGTATTGCGTAATGTATACATTTAAAATTGTTAAAATCTACTTTAGAAATTAATATATTTCATGAAATTCAGCGTTCTGGAATCATGAAAGCCCACTGCATATCATTTTTCTGGCTTTACGCGCTACTTACTCGCATGATCGTCTCTGAAGGTCTTCATCATAGCGAAATTGACCTCTACAAGAGTGAGAAGAACGATCGCAAGAGCCTCCGCTCGAAGATTCATTGCAGAACGAAGTGCGGCGCCAACCGATCTTCAGGGATGCTCGTGCATTTTCCGATGTCTGTTGTGACGATGTAGCACTTTAATCGACCACCATCAATTCCGATAAAGCCAGAATAAATTTAATGTCGATTGCAATTACTTGAGTGAATTAAATGACGAGAAATCCAAGCTAGATGACGATTTTCTTTAATTAATCAGACTGTAGAATCTGGAGATACCTCGGCAATTGATAGCGCAATTCGTCACGTGATTTCGATCAACGTTATTTAAAATCGATCACCGTTTTATTGAAGAGCAGATGCTAAGGAACGATTGGATTTATGTTTAGATTTATAAATTTTCAAAAATATATCTGATGATATATTTTTGATGATGGCTTTCGATTTATTGATGACTTTCTTTAACGTTATTTTTTTTTAAATATTTTTTATTGGGGAGAATTTAACACCGTTTCCGGTTTGAAAATTAGTACTTTGCATTTTAAACTGACGACACTTTTATGAAAGAAACCATAATAATGAACATCGCGACTGACTGCGATCCTCGACCGACGTCGTCCGCCGGATTCTCGCGAATGATTGCCCCGTGCCGGACGATCGATCGAAGTGATCGTACATATTCGATGGTAGAAGGGAGAATCAACTAGATAGCAAGATCCAAGAAATTTCATTCAGTTTTTCCTTTTCAGCTGACAAGTTTTTTTATTTTTGTTTTAATTAGCGAAAATGAACTCATTAAATGTGTGCCTTTATAGTATTATAATACGGTAAACTTCTAATCGTGGGTTATTTTTTATAATTACATTGAAATTTACAATTGTAAAGTAATTGTTAATCTTTGAAATCTTCTGAAATCTCTTGAAATTCCTTAAAACTACTTGAAATGCCTTGAAATTATTTAATATTCATTAAAATCCTCTAAAAACTGTTTTCACAATTTTAATTAAACAAAAATACTTGTAAAACATGTCTTGCTATGTGAAATTCTTTCTCCCAATTTCGTAGAATTTTATATACATATATTAAGAATTCAAAAAGACAAAGCGGTCGTATAACATAATTTTTTTCTCACATTCTCTCTAAAGAAAGGTCACTAAGTCAAGAATATTCAAAACGGGAATCGTAAAATGACCCGTTGTAAAAAACCTGAAATATACCGCTCTAAAATGTAATTACCGCTCTTTTAATAAAAACTACAATACACACCTATAATGAAAATTCTCTTCACACTTAGTCTTAGTAACATATACTTTGATTTTCACATCGAAAGTGAAATCCCGTGAAGAAATTGACCCATTGCTTTTTTAAAGTTATCCTCACTTCTCTTTTTCTCATCCACTTTTTATATTATAGGATAGACGATTAAACGATTACTGCTGGAGACTTTCCGCTCATAATATTAAATTTACACCGATGCAAAGAAAATCTATCGGTTCGTTCCACTTCTTCCAATCGTATGCAAACAGATGTGACAGATGATATTTCTTTATTTTTCTCTCTTTTTACAAATTATGCTGAACGGACGTGTCAACGTCGCTTTATCTGATTTATGCATTTCGCCGTAATGTTGACAGACAGAGTAATTAATCGTATAAATAAGATATATGTTCAATATACTATGAAATCGCATATAGCATTGGGTTGAAGTTTCAGACGTCTATAGTCTGACGATTTTTTATTTTTATATTCATTGGAATAAAAATATTTTTAACAAATGTTTCCACAGTTTCCAAAACCAAAAATTTTTATTTATTTACTGGCAGAAATTTACCCAGCGTTGTCCGGGATTTAAAAAAATTTCTTAAAATTTAAGATTGCAAAAGATTCAAGGGATCTTACGGGATTTTATCTTAAGGGATTTTACGGGATTTCAAGATACTTCAAGAGATTTTAATGAACTCCATAGAATTTTGAAATATTTCAAACGATTTTAAGAAATTTACAGAAGTTTTAAAAAATTTCAAATAATTTAAAAATATTTTATGGGATTTCATTTGATTTCGTCTATATTAGAATCAATTGCTTAAAATTCCTTAAAGTCACTTAAAATCTGATTAAATCCCTTAAAATGTCTTGAAATCTTGTGAAAACTCTTGAATATCCTAAAATTATTTCGAAATTTTTTGAAAATCCTTTGAAGTTGCTTAAAATCTCTTAAAATCCCAGACAAATTCGAGTAAATTTCTGCTAGTAAATAAATAAAAATATAAAATATTTTTTGGAACTCTTTTATTTTGATCTTCTTAATTTAATAAACATAAAAAATAAAAAAATAAAAAAACTTCGTCAGACTAGACGTCTGAAACTTCAACCTAATGCATATAACTGCAACTTCACCCAGAAAACAGTTTCTTTAAATCAAAGAAACATTTCTTTGATATACGGTCAAAGAAAAAA
>CAJFCP010025911.1:0-36215 GCA_904066005.1 Synergus itoensis | reverse complement strand
AAAAAAAAAAGTTTCAGCGCAATCAAAAATTTGGTTGTAAATTTGAAATGGAATGACCCATATATTTTTTTTCATGGAAATTGGTTTTGCCGTTTTAGAGATAAAAAAAGTTTAACAAATTTTTTTTCACCCCCCCTAAGTCCCATAAAAATTACTTTCCAAATTTAATAGTTCGGTAAATTTAATTTTATATCAGTGCTAACTTATAGTAAAAATTTCGACCAGATCCGCTGAAATCTTTGAATTCCTTTGAAATCCATTAAAATCTGTGGCATATATTTTAAATCCTTTTTTAAATTTCATTAGCAGTGGTGCCAATCCTTTTTGAAATACATAAGTCGGACGAACTTAGCGGAAATCCCTCAGCGACCCTCCCCCCCTCCATTTTTTTACTTTTTACTATTTTTTATTTTTTATTACATTCTTTTATACAAAATAAATCTCTGGACCCCCCCATTCCCTCTTGAAAAAGGTTGGGCAGTTGCCCAACCTGCCTCCCTGGGGTTGGCGCCCCTGTTCGTCTTTAAAATCTCTTGAAACCCCCTGGAATCCATTTGATTAAAATTTTTTCGAAATTAAAACACATTACCAGAGAATAAATAACTACAGAATTAATTAAAATCCTATTTATAATATTTCTTTTTTATACAACAAATTTGACAAGCATAAGAGATTCTAATTTGATTAGTTTTGCGTTAGTTTTTTAAATTTCAAATCTATTTCCGGCTCCGGAATTATTTGAACGGCGGGAATCAGTCAATCAGCTGTTTTCTAACTTTTTTTCCCTTTTTTTGACAGAGTTAATTAGGTTATGTTATGTGCTTGTATAGCTTGTATATCGCTCGAATGACTTGGATCTCCTTAATCAATGACTCGAATAATATCAAAACCGTTAAAATATACAGAATAACGCAATCCTCAATTTTTTTTCCTTTTATCTAATTGCGTAAACATAGTCGAAGAGCTTCTACAAAACATAATGTTCTCTTGCAACGCTCAAATCACATTTTTCTCATCTAAGCAGGTTAGTCTAAAAATAAAGTTATATGGGTCAATTTTTATAAAGACTGAAGATACATTTTTGTACTATTCCATCGTTAATTTATTCAAGAATTACAGACACTGTTTAAAAGGTAATTCAATACATTCTTTCAAATATAACCTCAATTTTATTATTTTTTTTTAATTCTCCAGAAAAATTCGTTACAAAATGGATTTTTAAAAATATTTTGACACAAGAGTTGAGTATTTATCTTTATTAAATAACAATAATTGATTAAAGTCAATATTTCACCACGTTACGTCATGCTTTTTTGTCTCTTAAAATCGAAAAAGTATTTTTAGAATCGAAGTATCTTTATCATGTAAGATTTTTTTCAGAAATAATCAAATTTTAGATATCAAGCATTGAAAATTAATATATGTATATATTTATATGTAGTAATTACACTTTGAAAGAATTCTCTAAGTATTATGAAGATTAAAAGATTTCCCAGATCCCAGGAGACTTAAAAGGGTTTCTATTAAGCAACTAGACACTTTGCCTAATTAAAATTAAACCTACCAAATGAAATAGACTGAATTAATAAAAATATTCAGTGTTATTCAAATGCGATTGATTTATTTCAAAATAAAAATAATCTCCAATTCAAATCAGATAGTTAGAAATTCAAATAGATTATCACCAGTTATATTTTCAGGCACGATACTTCTCACACTCAAGTCGAGAGAAAACCGCCAAGTTGACAAACCGTCTTGAAAGAAGGAAAAAAATTCAGTTCCAGTCTGAATGCACGACATTCAATTGACGAAAGTAGCAATGAAAAAATTGAAGTAGTTCAATATCACTTCTTCTCACACTATGACATCGAGAGTAGTGAAAGTACTTTGGGCTGGACGCCTCAGTTACGGAACTGGTCTTCGATTACAGAAAGTATTAGCAGACCAGCACCACCATAAAACGATAGACAGTCCAACCTGTAACACTCTTGTTTTAATAGAACATAATCCTGTCTATACTATTGGTATAAGAAATAAGGGATACGATAAAGAAGACGAAAAAAAAATAAAAGACCTTGGGGCAGAATTCTATAAAACAAATCGAGGAGGCTTGATAACTTTTCATGGTCCTGGTCAACTTGTGGCTTATCCTATAATAAATTTAAAAGAATTCAAAGGTGGCATCAAGTGGTACGTTTGTCAAATAGAAAAAATGATTATCAGACTCTGTGCAGAGTATGGCATCAAGGGCGAAACTTCACCAGACACTGGAGTTTGGGTCAATGATAAAAAAATTTGCGCTATAGGAATTCACGGAAGTCGGTATATAACGACACATGGATTAGCTTTGAATTGTAATACGGATTTAAAGTGGTTCGATCATATTGATCCTTGTGGAATTCAAGACAAAGGTGTGACGAGCATCAGCAAGGAATTAAATATGGAAGTGACCATCAGTGATGTACTTCCTTTGTTTAAAAATGCTTTTCAAGATGAATTCCAATGTTCGCTGGTCGACTTCCCACCCGGAGAAGCTTCAGAAATACTCCGAAGTTGCAATAAAGATTGAAGAGTGTTTATGAACAGTAAAAATTTGTTCTTATATTAAGAATATTTTAAGAAATATTTTAAGTATGTAGATTAGATTATGTAGCTAGCATTCTGAAATAAATAGAAAAACTCATGGGACGTGTAGATGCTATAATATATTTTTATTCAATAACTAAAACGATAATGATACACAGCCTACTTTGTTCATCGAATTCTTAGGTCTTAAAAAAAATATCACTAAATATCAGTAGTCTTGCAAAATGCAATGAAGCGAATTGGTAACTGAAAATTAAATAGTGACATTTTATTATATTTTGCTTAATTTTATCGATGAAATGATATTATCCCTTCTAGAAAACAAAAAGTTAAATCTACTATAAACATGAATATTGGACGTGAATATGTTATAAATTCAAATTGACAAAAGTGTACTAAACCGAATTAGTATACTAAGCTATTTACATAGGCAGTTGCGAAAGACGGATTTTTCAAGATTTAAGCAACTAATCTTGGTGCAAGTTATCGAAAGTAGAACATTTTCGAAGTATAGGATCTACTGAACTTAAAATATATTTTATAGATAGCCGTAACGTCCTTAAACTAAAAGTCAGGAAAACTATTCACTAAACTCCACTTTTAAAGTTACGAAATCACTTCATGAATATTGCACACAATAATCAAGAAATTATTTAATAACAAGTATACACAAATATGAAAATAATAGCAATTTTGCAATCGAATCTATATTAATTAATATCTATTCCTACAATTTATGGTATCAAAATATTTTAACGCACAGCCCTATTAAATTCGTGCATAACATTCAACTCATTTGAGTAAATAAGTGCAGTTATAGAAAAAATAATGATTCGAAATAATATTATTTTAACATTAAATAATTACTATAATTTTTTTAGTATCAACCACTCCGACTTTTAAGGCTATCAGCGAACCTTTGACTTTATTAATAATATATAAAACTTTTCATCCTTGAAATCTGGAGAGATTGCCGTGCAGCAATAAATAAAGACTAGATTTCGTCGAAACAAATAAAATTACTTAGGCTCAAGTCGATATGAAAACCCTGATTACGCTTAGATAATTGGTAGGAAATTGATAGAGCTAGGTTCTTATTAATCCGTCAATACATGTAGATACCTTTTACTGTAAATTTCGCCAGTGAGAGCACCAGCAACAGCGACCGCATTGTGAAGAGAATTGGCAGAGTCTCTGATTAATCTAATTGCTTGTTCGACATCGCCTTTTAGCTCCAGGTATTGCTTATTTACCAGAAGGGCTTCTAGACCCTGCATAGCTTTGATGGCATCAGTACTTGGTCGAACTTCAATCGTATCCGAATCGTTTGACCTCAAAGGAGCTACACCTGGCGAGTGGGGTGTAAATCTTAGAACTTGTTGTTCTGCCTTTGATTCTGGCATTTGGGCGAGACAAAAAACTCCCAAAGCTCTGCTCAGGAACTTACACCTGTTATGGAATTAAACGAGTGTAAGAATAAGAGTATTCTTCGGAAATTATTAGACGGTGAGATCTTAGGTACCTGATAGAAATCTGAGATCCTTTTCTGAGACCAATTGCTCCTAAAATTCCCCAACCTTGTCCTGCGTCCTCTGCTACTATAAACAAAGCCTTAGCGAGCCCTTTTAAAGCTCTAGCAGCGATTGTTGTATTTTCGGTGTACTGACATTGTCGGTAAATTAATTCGAGAGCTTTCGCCCACAAAAGTGGAAGTTTGTCCTCGAAGAACTCCCTGAAAAAATTAAAATAAATTTTATAATTAAGTAGCTTTTCGCTCTGTAGATGAACTCTTAAAATTCAATCATCCCATTTGATATTCTTTAAAGTCGTTCAAACTCACATAGGCTTAATGGCATTGATCCAATCAATTAAATTTGTGAGAAGCATTCCCTCTTCTCTAATGTCTCGGCACGATGGGAGTCGCTTTAGTAGAATTGCATACAGAGCTAGAGGTCTCCCTTCAACAACTAAAACTCCTTCCACTGGTGGTTGGCGAGGCACAATGGACTGTAAAATTCCCAGTACCGCCCCCCAGGATGGTTGAACATCTTCTATAACTGAAATAAATACTCAAATTGTTATACCTAGGACTTGTTTAAATAAATAATAATAGAAAACTTCATTCTAAAGTACCATTTTGTCTGAAATAAGCTTCTAGAGCAGCTTCCATAATATCACCAAGAGTGGATGGAGAAGCAATTGCTACTCCTATGACTCTAAGGATTCCCATAACAATTGGACTGCTTCCAGTTCTTCCAGATAACCATGAAGTCCAGCTAGTTCTGAGATTTTCCACTAAAAGTCCACTTTGATTTATTGAGTGAAGTAATTCAGTCACTAGGAGACCTGCTTCCGCTATTTGTTGAGGCTCTGAAACAGCTGTAAAAGAAATCAACTTAATGAATAATCTAGAATATTTAATGAGATTCATATAATTTTTCGTCAAATTAATATTATGGAACGTACTGCTAGTAATAATTGCTTCGAGTTCATCAAGCATCCGAGAAAGAGCATTCGTAAATGCTTTCATATTCGTTGAAAGAAGGGCTTTATGTCTCGTTGTGCAGTTAATCAACAATTTTACTGTAGATCGAACGTAAATTTGTCTCTTTTTTAAGGTTGTTGGATGGAAATGGGTTATCGTTGGATCATAAGCTGCTGCCACTTTTACTAAACTAAAAAAATTAGATAATTATTGATTAGAAAAATATTCTAATTATAGATTCAAGAGAAAGACTCAAAATAAATAAGAGAATAATTACTTATTAACAGCTGTATCAATTGCATGAACTGATTCGTTATCGATGCAAAGAATGACTCTTGGGTCGCAGCTCATCACGTGCCAATTAATTACTTGATCAAAAGCTGTTGCGTCGATCAAATGCCAAGCAAACTTCTCTGCATCTATCATTAATCGGGCAGCTTTTTCATTCTAGAATAAAACCAGATTATTAAGAATCAACCATAACTAACTTAATTTGAAGTAGGATAAATCGTTTGGAAACTTACTTGTCGAACATTAGGTTCGTTCGATAATTTTACCAACAAATTGAGCAAACAAACGTGCATTCTTGCTGCAACTGGCAAGAGTTGAGTCGCCATCATTTCATTAATCCATATGGGCCAGTTAATAACGGAAAAAACGCTTCCTAGGAATAGGTGGCTGTCAGGTAAATACTGATCAACAACTTTGATCATCAACTCCACATCGGTAATGCTAGGCGAAAATCTTTCCCATGGCAAGGACAAGAAATTTCCATGAATTACGTTTAAAACGTGATCTTTAATCGAAGCGTGGGCGAAATTCGTGACGTAAAATTGCCAAAGGAAACTAAGTATTTTACTAGAGGCTGGCATTGTGTCCGTGATAAATCGAATACATTCTATGAACATTGCCACAGTTCTGTTTGCATAGGGACCATCGGCGATAATCCAAGGAAGCAAAATGGAACGATCATCGGTTAGCTGTTGAATCCAGGCTGCTGTTGGTTCTCGTAGATTTCTTGTCCAGTAGGGTGTTATCCAGGGGGCGAACATTTCACTCAAAGCGGGCCAGATTTTCTCGCAGACTACGAAGACAAAAATTAGTAGAGGAAAATTAAATAGAAGAAAATTTAATACGTCTTTGAGTTTTAATGGAAAATTGCTTTTGATTTTTGTACTCACGCTGATCGGCCAGCGATCCTCGGTCAGATTGGAGTGTTAGGACTATAAGAGCATGGCCTACCATACCGAGAAATATTGTGAGGGGTTCATTGTAGACTCGATACTTTGGATATAAACCGTATAGGCCGTATTGTAGGCGTTCATTCATGAAATGTTTGCTGAGAAGCACTGCTGTATCGTGCATCTGAAAAGTAATTGTTCAGAGATTAATTACGTAATCTTTAAGTTTCAAATTAATATACAAGAATGTACAAGAATCAACGAACCTCTTGACGAGAAAGCAATCTCTGCTCGGTAGCATAACGTCTAATTTCATCTCTGACTTTCGAAGCCTGCATCGGAGGCGCAGTTTTTGGTCTTCCACTCAAAGCTCCTAAGAAATCACGCCAAACGTCCAATGAAAGACTTTGTCCTTCACTACCTCGCAAAATAGCACTGAGAACTTCTCCATAGTGTTCCGGAAATTCGTGTAGCAAAACAAGTCGGAGATGATTACGAAATAGCTAAAAAAAATAAAATTTATATTTTACGATAAAATAATTAATGAAAACGAATAAAAACTATCGTACCTCGTGTAATATCTGCTTATCGTCTTCTGGATTCAATCCGATATTGCATAGGGCTCTTGAGATTAGTTCTATGAACGTTGATCTTTCACTTAATCTCGGACGTCTATAGTTTAACCAACTTCCTACATCAAACTGGAAGAAAATTAAATAATAGTTTTAGATTCAATTAATTTAATTTTAAAGTTTAACGTAAGAAAATTTATATGTAATAATTTTACCTTCGACAGAAGTACAAAACACAAATCCACATTAGAACTTGTAGATAATTCAACAATAGTTTGGTACATTTGCAAAAATGTAGAAGCTCCGCCGGCAACTGGAGTAAAATGAGGACCTAAAAGGCCTCCGAGATTAGGTCGTTCCATTATTGCTTTAAGCAGTTCGGGACCTTGACTTTCCTCTCCATTGATAAATAGCTTGAAAGTACAATCAAATTAGTAATTGACATTTTCATTCTATTTAACAAATTTAAATATTAAAAAGTACCTGTCCTAATTTTTCAATGCAAGTTGTGAGAAGTTGTTTCGTTGGGGGGCAAAGTGCAGCTTCCTCTGTATAAAATTGAACTAGATGATAAAATAATTTAACTCCACTGTCTTGAACTTTGCGCAGAACTGATGTATTTTCTGTCGTGCGATTAAGATTTATTTCATGTTCCAGAAGTCTAAAAATCAAAGAGATTTTCGATTATATTTCTCATGTTTTATAAACATAAATAATTTGAAATGATTCACGATTTACTCACGCGATCAAATGATCAGCGATAACACAGCCTTGAGTAACTTTACTCGGAGGTGGTTGACTAGCTTTCACCAATAAATTTTCATACTCTGCCCTATTCTGACTTATCATTTGATCCACTCCATCGCTCACTCGAGCCTCTGCAATCTAATGTTTTGATGTTAAGTATAAAAAGTATTTCAGTCACTTTGGAAAAAATACTCAAATTCAGAAAAAATTCTTACCTTCACTCTAATAACAGCAGGACCCGCGCAATGTACAATTGGTGGAGTTCCCGACCTTGTACGTTTTTGACTCGAAGATGTCGTATCACACAAAGCATGTAGATTCACATGACTCTCAACCTCCTTATAAAGCGTTGGAACCAATTCTAAAAAGCTACAATCCACTGCTGTGTGTTCCGAAACCATAAGATTGAAAGTTTGAGCATAATCCGAAATAACCTTGAGATGTGGTTTGATTAAGTTAATTATCGAATTCGAATTGTAGAGACTTTCTCTGAGAATAGGACTTATAACAGGATTATTTCGATTTAAAATCGGAGGAGGTACCGGTTGCTCATAGCTGTTAAGTCTTCGGAATATTCTTTGCTGAGGATCCGCTGGCTCTAAAGGAGTTGTTGGGGTTTGGTTCGATTTTTTGAACGATTCGTCAACTTCTCGAAAGGACGAGTGCTGCCACTCTAGCACTGCTTTCTGCCAACTTTGTTGTACGGCAAAGTAATCTACATATTCAAACCAAGGATTCCTATCTCCTTGAAGAAGTAGCATTAATTTCTGAGACATGTACTGTGGAGGCAAGGCTGGAAGATAGAGTCCTGATTCCTGGAGCCTTGGCTCCTCTAGCCATAATGTCATCGTTTTGTAAAACTTTGCCATGTCGAGATAAAAAATACGTCTTTCGTCGGTTATCAGCTTCCCATCGTCTATATCATTTTCAGCCTTTAATTGAAAATGATCAGCGGTATCGTGCAGTCTTTTCTTCAGTTTCTTCAAGTAGCTGAGATTTATCATCCCCTCGAAAAATTTCTCACCGACACCACCATGATCGATTACCCTATAATGAGAAAGGAATTTGTAAATTTTATGATTTTTACAGTATATTGGAAGCAAGCTTAAAATTATAGTAGTATGTACTAACCCTGTTGTAGAGGGAGGTCTCGTCAAAAAAAGAGAGAAAAAGTTCTGCCACAAAAGTGACAAAAGGGGATGATCCATTGGAGTATCCAGAGCTTGTTGAGACCAACGATAAATTGCCAAATTGCTCGCATTGAATGGCTGCATCTTAAGATTCGAAAAGGCTTTCTACAAAATACAAACATTTTTTTATTTATTAGACACATACTAGGATTTAAATTAGGTTCAGTATTTAGCAATTTTCTTTAACTTACCTTAAGGACAGAGTCTAAACAACTTTTGGGTTGTAGGCACAATTCTCGTAATATTTCTCTCCAAAGATTTGTTTTCAATTCCCTCTCATATTGTTCTGTATACAAAACTATGTAAGCTACCCAAATTGACTGTATAGATCCACCCAAAAGACTTGGACAATTGGACGAACCCGTCGCCCAGTTTAGAAAAGAACCAAAGGAACTCGAACTTTTTCCAGTCGAGAGAGTCTAAAACGTATGATAAATGTTTTATAATCAGCATTTTACCGTCTTATTTTTAAAAAATGAAAGAATATCCTGAAAGATAGTGAATTTTATAATAAAAGATAGAACGTACCTCGTTACCACTCATAAATGTTAGCTATATAAAAGATGAATGATTTTCAGAAAATCGTTTGGGATTAGGATAGTAAAACAAAGGGGTTTTCATTCTTTTGAATTTGAAAAAATTTCTATAAGATCACTTACCGAAAAGAGGTTTTGAAACATAACTTCTGTCGTTGCTCTTGCATCAGTGTAGAAAAACGAGGCACGAACCACGGTGTCTAACAAATAAAGCACACTTTGATCCCGATTCCAGTCTGGCATCAACACAAGAATATTTAACCACAGTCTTACTAAAGGCTCAGGCGACTGCAAACAATATCTGTAAAAAGGAAATTTGAAAATTATAATAAAACTATCTAAAACTAATAGAAATAAAATTAAATCCCTTGATATTTTTTGTAATCTTGGGAATTCTTTATAATCCTTCAATATCTTCCAAAATCTTCCAAAATATATTAAATCAACTATAATACCTTTTATAATTCTGCAAGTGGAATTCAATCATGTTAGAAATTTGCTTGAGAATAACTCCTGGAAATTCCGGAGCAATGAGGTTTTTGGCCATCTTCATGTACGTTCTATCGGCAGTGATGAGAGCTATTATCAATCCCAAGAATCTCTCATTTCTAAGCAGAGATTCTGGACAATCCAGAAACAGAGGAATAATGTTGTGTAGTGCCTGCAGCATTTGTTCGTACTTATAATAACATTGCAAGATTTGCAACTGATCGAAGCCTTTGGTACAAATTAAAGGCACAGAATGTCCCCAGAGTGTCATTCTCAATGCCACAAAACAAGCTATTGGTTGTTTCTCCCTAAGTGCAAGAATCAGAGTTTCTAAAGTAGCGTCCGAATCCAAATCAGGTATGTGAGAAAAAGCCTCCCCAGGATTCACGATCGAGCATTGGCTAACAGCATCAGACTGATCCAATTGATGTAATCTTAATCTAGAAACCATATCCCAACTCCAAAGAGAAAAAGCATGTTCGTTACTTTGGGGTCTTACCATCGACGAAAATTGTTTTACACCCTCTGCTAAAAGAGAAACATTCTGACCCGGAGTTTCCAAAGTATACTTCATTGATAGCTCAACAATGAGCAAAGCAACTCGACGATGCAAATTAATTGGGAGATATAAGCTATCATTATTTCCAAATCCCCAATTCAGGTGCGACAGTACCAAACGAGCCAAATGACTTTCTGTCGATGGAAGAGGATACTGGTGCAACAAAGCAGAAAGCACATTTATATCTTCATTTTGAGGAATCCACTTTTCAATCCTCAGCTCAGTGAAGAGATACAAGCTTAACTTTCCAACTGCGACAAAGTTGTCTCTTAATTTTAAAAGAATGTCTGATAAAAGCGAAGGATATTTGCTCGTCAAATTGGATAAAAGTGACCTTGCATCCTTAGAGCAAGTGTCTTGAGTTATCTTACTGAGGAAACCTATTTGGAAAAGGTCCATTGTCGTTGCTCTCACAAATTCGTAATCCTCTTCAGACCTTGCCATCGCCATGTTTGCAAAAGTAGTCAACAAAAAATAGGACTCGTCACCTGGCAAGTTGCTCAATTTCTCTTCAAATTGTTTGTAAAGATTTTGAGAACTCAGTTCTACTTCACACTCTGCAGCACTCACCTCGAATTCAGGGAAATCAGCAAAAGCCGAATCTGTGTGCAGTATATAAAATAATTTCCAAAGCATGCTAGAGGTGACGATATGATAAGGAATCGCCGCAAGATATTGCCAAGCCCCGAGTCTTCGAGAAGAGAAAATACAGAGGGTTGCTCTTAAAAAGAAATAATCATACTCCAGTTGTATTCTGGCTAGTCTAGAATCATCCCCGATTTTTGATTTGTCAAAAGCCTCCCATAAGTCACTAGCATACTGAACAGTATCTCGAATTAAGGCACTTAATCTCTTTGCTAGCTGCCTGTATCTTGGAGAATCGTAAGTCTTGAGACCTTTTTTCAACAATCGTATTATCACAGTAGAGAAAGCAAAGATTCTCAGGATATGATGTTCCGTAACCGCGTTCCCGTCCTGGTGGAAGTGATCATTCTGTCGTTCGATGAACAAAATTTGCTCGAACAATTTGTCGAGAGGGATTTGATGCAAAAGATTTATGAGGTCACTTTCGAAAAGATTCGCTCCGCAATTCGCAATGTCCTCGTCTTCCTCTCCGTCTTCGTCGAGCATCACCCAGACAGTATCTTCAGGCTGACTTCCAGTGTCCTGCAAAGATATCTGAACCTGCTCCAAAAACTTATTCCTCTCTTTCACTGGAAGCAGAATAGCTGCGAGGATTGCGACGATATGATCAAGGTACGGATCATTCAATGGAGAAGTGCTCAACCCACGGTTTCTGGACGGAACTGGGATCTGAATGTAACTTCGAGCCCAGGATGTGACTCCACCTGGACATCTGAGAACATGATTCAGAAGAAAGAGGTGATCTTGCCAGGTCGCGACTCTCAGTAAAATTGCCACTAACTTCGAGAGCCAATCTCTCGTATCAGTCACGAACTTCCCGTCTTTCAAAACTCGTCTTTGAAAATTGAAGAGAATTGAGATACACATTCTGAGCTCTACTAGCTGCGGCATCATGTGCGAAGCCATCTGGAATGGCTCGAGACTCACTGCAGCGTTTTGAGGTAAATTGGCAAAATCCTTGCACGATATGCAAACTCTCTGAACATAATGTTCTATGTGGAGTTTTAGAGTCTCAGCTTCGTAGCAATATAACGCATGAGCATTGTGTAAAGATTCCTTAATTGCAGAGAGGTTTTTAGTTAGGGCGATAAGGGTTTTTTGATTGAAATGTGCAACTGAATATTCATGAGTCGCGCTAACAGGATTTCCATCTTGACATTCACCGTATTCAGTTATTGAAGCTTTGTCCAAACACCAGAGTTGCTTTTGGATATCTTTGCAGGATTTCTTGAGAATTTCGAGTTCGTGAGAGTTAACGATTAGATGATTCCGAACTCGAAGATAGCTCATAAGAAGTTCATGCAATCTGTGTTGTTGACGGACGCTGTGGCCTCGAAGCTGGAACTCTACAAATTCGTCGATGAAGCTATCGACAAGGGACAATTCATGATTGGAGTAAAGTGCAGCCAGCTGCGTTTCTGTGAAAGGTTTCAGAGACTTGGAATCTGATTTGGATTTTTCAATAGATGATGTTCGTAGCTTGAGAAGTGGTTTTTCTGAAATAAGTGGAAGTTGATGGTCCAATTGAGGCAGTGGGGTTGCAATCGTATTGTCAATATTAGGAGCTGAGGGAAGAGTGTCTATCAACTGGATGGTGGAAATACTGATTCTGATTCCTTCTGCCGAGGAAAGCTCTTCTTCATCTTCTTTTGGCGCCGAAGCCGCTGGAATTCCGATGTCTACTTCATCAACGGACTCGACTTGTTCCTGAAAAATATATAGATTATATTTCTTGTAACAGCTGGGGAATTTTGAGATTTAATTATTGGTTTTAGAAATAAAAGATTTACTTCAACATTTTCAGTTGATGGTTCATCCGTCTCGAGTATTACCACTTGACAACTTTCTTTTTCATAAATCTCAGTATCTATGGCTGCAGAATGCAGTTCGCTTTCCATATTTTCAATTCCTTCTCCTCGAGGATAATTTGTTGGTGATTCTCCGAGTAAACATTCAAACTCCTCGAGCGTTGGAGCATCAGGAATCTCTCGCTCCAAACGACAGACTCGGATTCGATCTTTCTTCTTTTTCTGAAAATTAGACAAAACTCCAAAATATCAATTTTTTGTCATGTTACAAAAATTTTTTACAAGATTTTTTTAACACCACCAGGTGATCGAGTAAATTCATTTTTATTTCCATATTAATATTTTGAGCTGGGAGCAAAGTCGAAAGGTCGAAAGTCAAATTTATTAAACAATAATAGACTGCTCTTAAATTTAGATGCAAATTTAACCAGAAAAAAATGAATTGATGACAACAAAGAATGATATGAGAAACAAGTAAATAAGAATTACGCGAAATTTGTCCTATAACGTCATAATCATAACCTCACCTGTCGTGTTTTCTGTTTCTCCATTGTATATCGCTTTTTGTGCGCTTAGAAATTAAAATATTTCTTTACACTTGAAATTGGAGCAAATACACATATAAGTAAAAATTCCTCACTGTCACAACACATTTTAGAAATTAATCTTATGTGATTGACAGATTATCAATCGCTTTCATTCTTGGAGATTATTGAGGATTATTAAACTATATGAACTATACATTCAGTTGATTCTGCGTCGTGTGTAAATCTATAATGAAACAACATCGATTTCTTTTCATTCTTTACACTAATATACAGAATATTATCTTCTTTCTTTTCAAAACTTCAATTTGACAATAAGTGAAATGTTTTTTGTTGATAATTGAAAAGATTATACGAACTATGTGAATGATATTCGCAATATTATAGCACTTTTTCGTTTGTTGTCTTTAATTCCTGTTGACGTTGTTGCTTTCTGGTTGCTTGAACTTTGAAGCAAACTTGCTATAAATCAGCTGTTTATGAAGTCTACTATTTATCTGCTTCTATTTATCGACCAATTTCGATGGTAGATTTCTGCTGTTATCGACTCGCGATAAAGCAGGTAAAAAAAATTAAAAATATGAATTTTCCAAACGGTTAGACCGCCAGAAATTTTCGTGATAATAATTTTATTGTTATTCTTTCATATTAGACATTTTGCAGCATATAATTAGAAACAAATGGTTACATTAACTAGTAAAGAGTTGTAAGTATAGTATTTTAGAGGAATTTCATGCCCCATAAAGATGTGAAGAATAGTAAAATTAGGGTTACCATCCGTCCTGGTTTTTCGGGACATGTCCTGTTTTTTCGAGGTTTGTCCTGGTGTCCTGGTTTTTTCTGGAAAATAGGCCAAATGTCCTGGTTTTTTACGAAACCAAGATTTTTGACAGCAAATATTTTTATTTTTCTACAATCGCAGTTGTAGGTTTCAGCATAATACTGAACGCAACTTAATAGAAATGCACATCTTACTTTGCCTTCCGAAACCCTTCGTACTTTCGAGTAGATGACCTTTTTTTTTTTTTTTTTAGGGATCACTCGGAAATTTTAGAGCGTCCTGGTTTTTCACGCGACCGAGATGGTAACCCTAGTAAAATCCATACTTCCCACATATATAACCTCTAAATTATTGTTTTTTTCTTAAAATTTCGATCTTTTTAAATACAAATTAATATTAATAACATGTAGAATCAATTTCTAGAGGTTCTTTAATTATAAAACAGAGTGATTTATAAAAATCTTTAATTTGTTTTGTACAATTTCTATTTTTTCTGTTATATTTGTATTTTGTATTATGCGGCTCTTCCCTGATAACAAAAAAAATAATTTATACACTACGAGTTATACGAGTTAATAAACGAGCTTCTTCATATAATACAAAACACGAAACATAAACTTTTTTAAATTAAAAAAATGAATGTAAAAAAAAATCATCCCTTGTGGGGATCGAACCCACGACCTTTGGATTAGAAGTCCAACGCGCTATCCTCTGCGCCAAAGGGACTTGAAAGTCAAGCGGCTTATAGAGGAGTCTTTCGATTAGAGTTCAGGAGCGTAATAAAAATGTTCAGAGCCTCTTCAGTAGGATATCTTTGATAGGATCTGAGAAAAATCCCTATTTTGAACGAGATTAATTCATTATTTAGCATACATTCCACTCTCAATTACGTACTTAAAAAGCCTGACATTAAATTTTAGTGGTATGGAACAGCAGAAGCATTTTTTTTATTTGGATATAAAAATAATCAAAAAAAGTTTTAAAATGATTTTAAATTTATTTTTAATTATTATTAATAATTATCATAATAACGATCATATGGAGCTGAGAATTCGAAGATCTTTTGAAGAAAAGAAAATATATTTTGTTAAAATTTGTTCCTAAAAAGAAAAAAAAAATGTGGGTAAAGTAGGGATAGGATAGTAATACATGGCATTAATTGTTTTTGGATTTAAAAGGTTTTTTAAAATGAACCAAAGTTATTCAGTATAAATTAAGAGGAACAATAATGCTAAAACTATAGGGATGCATATAAGTTGCCTCTATACAAAGTGATCTTATTATGGAGAATCATTAATTAACTAAAGTATTAATCTTTTTAATTGTTTAATTATTTTTTTTTTTATTTTATAGAAGAATCAAAGGAGAATATAGCAATATACACGAGAGAGCGTAAAGTAGGATGGACTTCATAGAAGAACCAATTGGAGGACATCAAGAAATCGATGTAATTTATTAAGGGCCAATGGGAGACGAAACATTTTGTCATGCGCGTCTCCAGGCTTTTGAGTTCCCTCCTACTTCGAGTATGTAGCTTAATTATTTGCTTTTCGTATAATTTACGGGATTATAATCATTCAACGTGAAAACGCAATGGCGTTTTCATTATTATCCTTTTCATTATTATCCCATGTAATTCAATCACCATAACAGATTATTGAAACTAATGATAAATGTAATCTAGAGATATTTTATGTTCTCCAGTAACATTTCCATATATTTTCTATATAGAAATCGCAGCAAACGATTTTTGGATAATTGCGATTCGTGTACAATCGCTGATTAAAAAAAAATCAAGAGGGGATCTCGTTTATGTATTGAAATTGAAGATTTCAGATCTCCCATAAGTTAGGGGGTGAAGGAGTTTGATTTCAATTGAGAAAAAAGAACTCAGATTGCTTGCTGCCAGATGACCGTAAACAGAACGATATTAGAAAGGCATTTCTTGGGAATGAGAAATGATATGAAACAGACTCTGAATTATTTCAAAATTTACATCAAGGTGATTAAAATCAAAATAATCGATTTATTATTACTAAAATAATTAATTACTACAAAGATAATCGAATATTTTGAGAATAATTAAAAAAGGATGTATATATAACATATGAGAAAATTTACAAAACAATACATTATTAATATTAACCTTCTTAAAATATTAATTAAAACTTATTCATTTGAAAAGAATTTTTGTACGAATTTGTTATCATCTTTATAATTGTACTAATACTTTTTTTAATGATATAGGGAATCCATTGGAATGTTATGAAATCGATTGGTGGATATTTTTGTAAAATCTATTTGCAATTTGAGTCCAACAAAATGGATTTCAGAAGGTATGAGATTCTGCATTATGTACCTTATATTGTCTAAAAATGATAAGATTGTGGTAGTATAATCAGAAAATTAAAGAGAGGGGTACACGTCCAAACTGGAATCCCCACCCCCGATATTCTTACTAACAACGAGGTGAGGGAATGGTCGGTAGTTTCAGGGTGATACAGACGCGTGGCACCTCTCTTCGAATTCTATCGAGGGTGCAAAATATCTCACAAAAAGGCTTTTTAATAAGAAAAAACTTTTCTGATAAAAATAAAATCATTACTAACTTTTTAATTAAACTTTTACCAAAGTCAAAAATTTAGTCATACATAAAAGAAAGTTTTCATATCATTTTTTTATTCCAAATAAACTCTTACCTATATGAAAATCAAAAACCAGTGAATCAGATCATTGTATTTTCATTCGCGAGTGTCGTGTTTTTTTTTTCTTTTATTTTGCAAAATAATTATGCAATTATAAATTGAGGGGTGCTATATAAAGAAAGAATGAAATTATTAAAATAATTGAAATATTGAATTAAAACTAACAAAAATTTTTAATGTCCTCGAAGACGAAAGTTCTGATACCTCCGGGGAGACCTTCTTCGCCAAGAAAATTTTTCGCGCGAATTTATGGACACCTGGAAACGAGCACGGAGGATAAGAAAAAAGATATCGAGTCTTCAGATGAAAAATCACCCAACGAGAATAATTTGCATGATCGGGACGATCCGTGTGACGAGGAAGTGACAGAGATTGAGCAAAAACTTTCGAGTGAGGCGCCGGATACACGGACCTGTGAACCGGAAGTCACCTGGCCGAAGAGGCCCGAGAAAGACGAGAGAAGACCCGAAAAAGGCCCAAGTCTACCACCTCTGGGTCTACCTTTTTTGCCCCATGGATTCTTCCCTGGAGGTTCATCTCATTCCATGAATCTTACCCACCTGGCTCATCAGAATTCGATACAGCAACATCTTCAGGGGTTACCACTTCATGGGCAATCCGATCATCATCTTCACGGATTTTCTGCCTTCCGTAAGTAATTTTCATTCATTTTATTGATCTATAATTGTAATTGTTGCATTTAGTCGCTCTCTCTCTTTTTGAGGAGAGAAAATTCATTTTATTTAAATTTACTTCTCTCCAAATCAATATTGAAACAGATGAAATTCACAGAATTTTACATTTAAAATGCAGGCTGCATACATTTTTTCTAGAGCTTGAAGACTTTCTAGTTTTATTTTATAAAACGGATACTTTCTCTAAAATTCCTTTTTCTTTTACAGTTTATATTTTGAAGATCTCATCTCGACCGAAAAACATAATATTATTAGCAGTATACAGTATTTATTGTATATATATGTCGGATTCGTGCATTGTATTAATTTATAAGCGTTTAAAATAAATATTAAAAGAATTAAAAACAGGGTGGCGACTTAACAGGGAAACCGGGAAAGACCGGTAAATGACTGGGAATTTAATTAAAAAACCGGGAGTTTACTTTTAATTTTACTTTTAGTTGACTGGGAATTTGAAATTATTCACCGAATTGCTACCCTGAAAAACTTTCTTATATTAATATATTTTTCACGCATTCTTTACAACTCAACTGCGTTACTTTTTTTATTACTTAAAATTGAAATTCTTAAAAATTCTTTAAAAAATATATGCAAATGCTTTTTTATTAACATAAATTTTCCTTTAGAATTTTGGAAATTTGTGTGGATGCAGAAAAGCTTTAGAAAATCTGTGTCCAGTATAGGGAACCGGACTTTGATCTTGTGATCTGCTTATAAAATCGTAATATATAATAATCCATACTTTTCTGAACATATATTTATACATGAGATATAGATATGTGGGTCTCTAAATGGTATCCTCTTGCATTCGTCTGCTTTCACAACTATAAATCCTCTAAACCAGATATGTACTTCAATCACCTTAAAATTTTTCTTTTCCAAAATTGTATTTCTTTCTGAATATCAAAACTAAACTTTTTAATTTTTTATTTGCTGCCACATATTGGTGCTAATATATTTTAACTAAAAAAAATAGTGATAATAATCATTTTATGATTATTTTACCGTTATTATAATTATTCTAATTATTCTAATTAACAATAAACTCGATGGTATTGTTCTATATATTACATAATTTTGAAACAATACTTGAGTGGTGCAAATCGAGAGACAAAGACAAAGGCGCGATTATGTGAACATTTCTCTGCATGCTTGTCGTCAACCGTCAACGTTTATTGTTCACGAGCTTAATTCTGATAACCCGGCTCGATGCAACTGAGAATCCGCCATAACTATATTTGTTATTACAACAATCGACATGGATGTTATACACACTCGCAAGGATTTATCCTCGCCTCGCCACCTCACAGCGATATTGTGATGAGATTATGGAACGCAGTTGGCCGCGTCTCAATGTGAAGAACACACCCCCGCATTTCCACCATCCTCTTCGCCAATCCGCTGTCCTGGCAACGACATTGACGCCGAGACGCACAATGATCATTTCTATTAAAAAAATAAATGCTGGAATATTTTTTTAATATTCCACCGTTTATTTTTTATATTTTTTTTATCTTCAATTTCATTTGATACATATATAGCATTGTTTCATATCTCTCACCTTTTTTCAATTAATACATTCAAATCTTATAAAGAATTATTAAAATTGGAATTATATGATAATTCTGGGTCATTTGATTGAAAAAACTTTTTCGGATAGTCAGTCAAAATATTTTTATTTGACGCTTGCAATTTTTTAATTGAAATTCAAATCTTTAGAATTTGTTTTAAGGGCGTTGGACCCAAGTGTTAAGCTCAAAATTCCATTCTCCATTTTACTCAACGAAAATTATAGATAAATATTTTTTGCATAAAACGAAGAATTCAAAATCTAACTTTAAAATTGAATATTTTCATTTTACTTAAAAAAAGATTTGAACTAGATATTTTCTCGCTCTGTACGCAGAATTATAGTTAAAAATTTATTAATTCTACAAAGGGAAAAAATTCCAAATTTAATATTTGTTGAGTAAAATGAAGAAATCGAATTTTTAGATTAGAACTCCCGTGAAATTTCTTCAAATTCCTTAAAATCAATTAAAAAGGTCTTAAACTCTGAAATCATATGAAATTTCTTGAAAATCGTTAAACTCTTCTGAATTGTTTTAAAATCGCTTCAAATTCTTTAAAAAGATTTAAAATATCTTGAAAATTCTTAAAATAGTTTAAATTTATCTAAAATCCTATCTTTATCCTATCCTATCCTTATCCTTTGTCGGTAATTTATTAATTAATTGGTGTTCCTCTTGCAAGTATATAATAGAATTTATATTAAAATATTCATTATACACGAATCTAAATACCATAAAACTATAAATCTGAGTACTTTGCGTAATTTTATAAATGTCCACCTAAACGCGTGCAACATGATAATTAAGAGGGTGCCGGTTAAATGATATGCCGGAAACAGGATGCTTGAGGCTTCGCACAATCTGTTCTGATGTAACAAGACCTTTCTTCCCTCCTTTGAAACTTATTATACTTCATGAATCAATTCTCCTTGATTCAAATTATAATAATATCAACACTCTTTTATATTATATTAACTATTAAACTCAAAATGATAATTTTTACGCATTAAAGATAGATCTATGAACATATGAAATTAATATAATATACAATTAATCATGAATAATAATTTTGCTTACTATATCATTTTGTTTCCTAAATTGAGTATTTTTTAATTGGGTGAAATGATTGGAACTTCTGCTTGGTCCAGAAATAAATTATAGCCCAATACACGCCCCAATATATGGGGTGTGACTTTCTACATCTCTTTTATGTCCAAGTGGTAACTTCCATTCGTGTGAAAAATATCTGAAAACTTAGGTGTTCATTAGGGAAGACTGCACATTAATTTATACCGGTTTACCATTCAGTTTTCTATTTTTTTTTAATTGTGGACTGAAAAGGTCATTTTTCGGGTATAGTTTACTTTTAAAAATTCTAAAATTTCTGGTATTATTTACAGTTGCAAGAAGAAGGAGAAAAGAGGGAAGACCCAGAAGACAAAGAACGACATTCAGTGGTGAACAAACGTTACATCTGGAAATAGAATATCGACGAGGAGAGTATATCTCACGAGGTCGTCGTTTTGAACTCGCAGCATCTTTAAGGCTTACTGAAACACAAATTAAAATCTGGTTCCAGAATCGACGGGCCAAAGATAAAAGGATAGAGAAAGCACATCTCGATCAACAATACCGGTATGCACTTGTTTCTTTAAAAGCTTTTCTAATTTATTAGAAAGCAACAAAAATTTCTTATTAAAATTAAGAAAAAATTAAAATTTCTTTTTAATCCCTCGCAATCTTTTTAAACATATTAAAATCCTGTATTAAAGTCCTTGAAACTTTTCGGAATCCCTAGAAATATTTGGATATCTAGAATTTTTTGAAACTCTTGTTAATCCAAAAAAATACCTGAAATATCTTTAATTCCTCGACATTTTTTTAAGTTCGTAGAATTCTTATTAAATCCTTTGACAGATTTCTGTAATCCCTTAAAATCCGTTAAAATGTATTGAAATTATTTGAAATGTATTTAAATATTTACTCTGAAATCCCGTTAAATCCATTGCTTGCTTTGATTAACAATTTTTAGGAAAAGATTAAAAAAGGTTCAAATAAAAATCTGAATATTAAAGCATAAAAAAAAAGTGTGATTTTAGTTCCTAGAGAATAGGAAACTATTACAAATTCTCATGGGAATGTCGCAATGTATCAGCAATTGGGGTGCACCTGTACAGTATATTAGTGACGAATAAATATAAATCCTGGAGTACATTGTGGAATGCATTCATTCCACGTTTATCTACGGTTTATCGAGCAATGAGTCGAAGCACTCGAATGATTGCTCGATAGGCCGAATAATACCCAATAATGCATGAGGGGTTGACTATAATTGGATGAAACTCGACAAGTGGGGTGTGATGTGTCGCTAAATAGCCTTAAATGGGATTAATCTCTCCTTTTGTCCCTTCTCCCTCAAAAACTAAAAGTTTTATCGTAGTCTTCTGTGAGAAATTAAATCTGTGATGAATAACAAGTTGTAGGATTACAACCAGATTACAACTATTCAACAATGTTCTACATATGTAGTTTTAATTTTATTAAGATTTTTATTTTAGATTAACGAAAGTTTTGAAAGGTTTCGAAGAATAGCTATTAGAAAAAATTTACTAATAAAATTGTTACCAATTGATTTTAACAAAAAAATATCACCTCTATCTTCTTACTAATTCAGATTTAGAGCTAGATTGTTTATTAAATAAAATGTTCTTGAGACCACTTAATCCAAGCGATTGTCGAGAAAAGGGTCCTGAGTTCTTTTGGTTGTTTTCAAAGGTTTAGATAATGAAGAGAGAGAATGAGTTTGAAATAAGCAATACATCAAGGAAGACAAGATAATGATTTAGCAGGACGCATTAAGGGGTCCATGGGCTGCTACGTGAAGCAACATATGTTTTGAACTTTGAGGGGATGATGAGCCGAGATGAGCCCACAGCCTACCTATTGTTACATTTACCACACTCGTCAGTTAGCACACCTTACTTACAATTTTTGATACTAATGCCTATTATCCATTCATAGTTCCCCATCAGCAATAGACCTTTTATTTTTTTCCAAATTAAAACTAATTTCATGGTCTGCTAATTTAAAGACTGATTAAGTGTTTTTAAATTAAAAAGTTTCAAAATTGAATATTAATGTTTAGATTTTTGAAAATGGTTATTTTTTATCCTATAATATCTCTATTCCTGAAGTCTATCAATTTACACAAAAAGTTTATTAGGCTGGGCAAGTTATTAGGCTGTTTTTTTTTTTTTTTTTGAGATAATATTCCCTTTCTGTCGGTCTAAACGGATTTAATATAATAGAAGATATTTCTCATTTGTGAGAACAATTGGCCCTTCATATTAAATACAAAAGAAGTCACGCGATCTTTCGTTTAAGAGATTCTAAAGAAAAAGAATTGTAAGGTCTTATTATGTGCTTAAATATTATTAATAAGCCTCTAAAAGTTGATATTGACTTATAAATAAAGACATTTTGTTATTTTTTTGATGAAAATATCTATTTTCTCATTTCAGAAATTACGCAATGACCAGTGGTTTGATCAATTTACCTATCCATGGAATGGGAAGTTTTTGTAGACTTTGTCTATTTAAAGACACTTCCACAACGCATACTTGTGCAAATTCTTTACCTTCTACAAAATATTCTCAGCTCAGTAGTAGTGGTAGTGAAACATCAGAAAATCCACGCAACGCTGTTACACCACCTTAATTATAAAATAATTTTAATCCAAAACTAACAAAATTTTCTCTAGTCTTTTTATCGTAAAACCAGATTTTGACTGAATCCTAGTCTCTCTCGAATTTTGGTTTCTGTAAATAGGGTATTTAAAAACAACAAATTATTTAAAAATTTTTTATTCAATTCATACGGTTTTTTTTAGTGTGAAATGCCAAAAACAGCTACAAAAAGTAGGCAAGCTATTAAATTAAGATAAAACTATATAATTATAAGGTGCAAAATTGCAAATACTGTTTGTTTGAAAATATTTCAGCATCTACAATAATATATGTCAATTTCACGTTATAAGTATTGTAAACATTTATTTTAACCCTTAGCTGCCACACTGGGATCAATTTCGCCCCAGAATTTTTTTTCTTACATTTTCTTAAATTTTTTAAAAATACTAAATATTATTTTTTCTAAAATGAGCACAGCAGAAATTCTTCTAAAATATCTCTTAAGAATTATCAGCAGTTTTTTTTAAGTCGAAAAGTAATAGTTGCTTCGCAATCTACTTTTTTATCCAGCGGGGTAGAAAACGCCCCAATGACAGTGTGGCAGCTAAGGGTTAAGCTAATGTATGTATTTTGTGCTTATGACTAATAAATTAATAAACCAAAGCCCATTTCTGTTCGAATTAGAATCACAAGTTCTCAAATATCATTTTAATATCTATTTGTTGATTTGTATCTATCATTCCCCTCGCTTCTCATAGAATTAATATGTTTGAAACCACTTAAAATAAATTCACAAATTAATTTTATTTCGAACTTTACACATGAATATATTTTGATTGGTACACAAACATTTAAAAATTCAGATCTCTTTATTCTATAATAATTTCCATTCATATTTTCGGAGGGGTTGTTCACTCTCGAGTCAATTTCCGTGAAAGTGTAATAAATTAAATATATTCTAAATATTTCACGTATTATTTGTTCTTAAATGAACAAACGGATGTTACTTGAGTAATCTTTACGCATACGAGAACTCCGAATGCTATTTTACACTAAACTCGATCTACTCGAGAGTGCAAATCCCCCCGATATTTTCGATTTCCAACAGTCATTGCAAACATTACAAATACTTCTTTAAACGATAGAAAGGTAATTATATTTCTATTTAATTTGAGGCACAGACTTTGTTAAACCAGAGTGCTTTTAAATCAATATTATGTTTAAATATCGTCTAGTCTAAACAGAAGAATATGCGGAAGCAGTTTAATCCTTTTACATCAAAAGATTAGATTAATGATACTTTATCAGGTTACTAAACCCTTCAAATATCCAATCTTTTTGACCTAAAACTAAAAAGGAAGATATCGTGTAAAGAGAAGCATGTTTTGCACATATTGCAGAAAATTGAAAACATCTATTTGAAAATTCAACAACCAAACTGCTTACTTAATATCAGAATTATGAACTTCAATATTTCATACTGCAATAAGACTAGAGTAGAATTGAGGTAACTGACTGACATTAACAGAATTTAATAAAGCAATAGTATAGGTTAAAAAAATTGAAAGAATGTGTTAAATAGCATCAAAAATAGTAAAAAGTAATGGCACGTTTTTCTAAAATTCCGTGTAAATTCGGAGCAGCAAATACTTATTCAGTTACTTGCTTCTTTTACATTGGCTGTACTTGTAATCAATGCTTATGTAATCAACGTTTCAATATCAAAAATATAGACGTTACAGAAAACGGTATTACAGAACTTATAACTATTTTAAATTAAAGTAAAACAAGAAATTTATAAGATTAAAATTTTGGTCTTAAGTATTAGCATTATAAATTACTTCCGAAACAGAGTAAAGTGAATATGTCGAGTATAAAATATCAATGAATATAAACAAGACAGTCCTTAAAAATTCAAAAAGTGGAGCTCTTCAGAAAGAATCACTTATCAAAATATCTTACATCAATAATTCGTTAATAATCTACCATTCACTCGATCCTTTTCATACAATATTTATCGCTAGATATCCTTTCCATTTTTTAAAGGACATTATTCACAGCTTACTTGGAATTTGGTTTAGTGGTATTCCACGTGAGTCTATCTTCGTAAAATTGAATTACTATTTGTGGACAGAGGAGATTCGCTTCTTTTGCTGTTACTAAATCAGTTTCCTCCGTTCCTTTCCTAAAAAATAAAAATATTTAAAATAATACTTACTAGACCATAAGAAAAGATCCCAATATTATTATTTAATTCAAAGGATTCAAAGATTATTTTCAATTTATTCACTCTGTACGTCACTCACACCTCAAGTACCAAAATGCTCCAAAAAATTTTTTTTTTTTAATTGTGGACATGGTGGACATATAACTGCAGCTTTGAAAAATATTGTTTTAGTTGGATCAATTGCTCATTTTGGAAACACTCCTTCTTAAAAAAATTTGAGTATCATCACTTACAAATCGCGTATTTATAAAAAAGGCAGTTTTACACGAATGATGCAATAAAATCACTTACCATTTCATTAAAAACATCAATTCCCCGCTCGAATCTGTAGCACCGATAATTTTCTCAGGCTGAAGTTTTCTCTTGAAACCATGAGGTTTGAGTTTGTCCTCGTTGACTTTACTTTTCTTATTCATTTTGAAAATTTTTGTAAAAAAATTACTATAATAATCAGCTTTAGGTTAATTTCCAATCTCCTGGCAATAAATATTTTTTTACTTGAAAAAAAAACTCTGGAATTTCGAAATCGAGTCCTTTTTCCGCATATCTATAAATAATTAATAAAATAGTAAACAATTTTTAATGATGTTTTGGATAAAATTTCGAGAAAACAATCTCAAACAGAGGTTAGAATTCGTATTTTTTAAATTTGAGAGTTGTTTAATTATTTGACGAAAAAAGATGATGAATTTCTAAATTTCAAAAATATGTAATTAAGTGGTTTTTTACTTACTCGAACACTATTTTCTGAACACTTTATCGCATTTACTTTTGTTTTTGACAAAGGCAAGCGTATATCGCGTATATCAAACAAACGTTCATAGCGTTCATAGGGCCTATATGTATACATTATGTACACTCGAATCTCCCAATAACAACGAAATCCAGACCAGACGCTTTCCCAATAACAACGAAATTCCTTCTCTCAAATGTCAACACCAATTGCGCATGCGTATTGCGTCATACTGCAATATTTTTAAGCGTTTTAAATTGCGCGCGAATAGCAACCAATCAGATTCCGAGCGCACAACTCATGCGCAGTGTATCCAGTGATATTTGAGGTAACTGCAGGTTGTTAATGAGAAAGGAATGCGGTTGATATTGGGAAATTGTTGTTATTGGGAAGGTTGTTATTGGGAGATTCGAGTGTATATGTATCAAAACCAGTGGCCCCAACTCGAGCCCCGTACTCTACTGCGCATGCGTCACACTCGATACCTGATTGGTTGCTATTCGCGCGCAATTTGAAATGCTAAAAATATTATGCATTTCAAATTACGCGCGAATAGCAACCAATCAGATACCGAGTGCAACGCATACGCAGTAGAGTACGGGGCTCCAGTTGGGGCCACTGATCAAAACCGAAAACCGCCGAAATCCATCGAAATCAGTCGAAGTAGTGTCGTCTGCTTTAGAGTTCAGCCAAAGTTCCACCAGAGGTCGCACCTTACTTCCGGAAATATTAGACTCCTCAATCATTTTTCCAGTGTATTAAAAAGATTGAAAGCTTTAGATTTTCTAGGTTCGAATCAGTAGATTTACGACTTAAATTCTTATATTTTTTGCTGTAATAATACAACTAATTTGAGACATTTTTTTATTTATTTTAGAGACTATTACATATGTGAAATCTAAACGTCATTGTTTGAATCAGCGCACGCGCAGTGATAGTATCTTTTCACTTCCGAAAACAGGGTTCACGCCAGTGACCGGAAAAACTTTTCTTGTTTTCTGATCGATTTGCTTGGTTGACGTGTACTGTTCGCAACACGCAGAAACGTTTGGCATCTTTAGTTTGTTTTAAAAGATATCGGAGGTCGATTTTTTTTCAAAAATTGGCCTGAACTTCTTGCAAAACGTCCAATCAAAGAAGATCCGGAAAAATGGTGAAGATGGAGCATGATGTAAGTGACTTTTTTGCCCACTTTTTACTCAGAAAAAATACTAGTTAAACTATAAAATGTCCGATAGTCAATTTTTCATATAGCGTCTTTTTTCTCAAGTAAGGTTACCATTTCACATATACAAAGTTTAATTTCTTCTTGAGATTCAATCTTTTTAAAGCAATTTTTGATAAAATTAAAGCTTTGTGTACTTGCTGGTACTTAAAATAAAATTGAGTAACCGGAATGTGCCACTCATTTGAATATGCTGCTTGTTCGTATAAAGCTCTATAATGCTTAGTATAGGGATTCATCTTTTTAATTGTTACATTTGTAATTAGTATTGAGGCAGAATTTCGGCACTTATTCAGTTTGGATTCGAGTGAGATTACTTGTGTATGTATAATGCTTGCTTTTCAATGAAGCTCGATCAATGGCGTACCCACGCTTCGCCATTTTCGATTCATCTTACCGGCGTGAATAAAATCGTAATTGTTTAGTTCACTTTTTCTAATTCATCTGAATTTTATTCAGAATACGGTGGATGTAATTGTTTTATAAATTAAGTAAACTAAATAATTTTTATTTGAAAATTTATATTTTTCTTTATGCTATTTCCTTTATTTTCATGGAGAATGATAAGCTAAAATACTGAATGATTTTTTTATAGGATGGAAATAAAAACGAACCGGAGCACGTAAGAAAGTTATTCATTGGTGGTCTCGACTATAGGACAACCGATGACTCACTTAAGAAGCATTTTGAGCAATGGGGAGATATTGTGGACGTAGTTGTGATGAAAGACCCAAAAACGAAGCGATCAAGGGGATTTGGATTCATCACCTACTCCAGAGCTCACATGGTTGATGATGCTCAAAATGCCAGGTCAGTAAGAGCTTAGCTCTGCGAAACTACTTCATAACTTTAATTGTATAAAAATTAGAAACTTTGGTGTAAACAAAATAAATGTTTTCTTTTTTATTTGAAATAGACCACACCGAGTCGATGGTCGAGTTGTCGAACCCAAACGAGCCGTTCCGCGTCAAGAAATTGGAAGGCCTGAAGCAGGAGCAACAGTAAAAAAATTGTTTGTTGGAGGTTTGAAGGATGACCACGAGGAGGAAGATCTTAGGTCGTATTTCCAAACTTTTGGTCAAATCAACTCCGTCAGTATTGTAACTGACAAAGAGTCCGGTAAAAAACGAGGATTTGGATTCGTTGAATTTGACGATTATGATCCTGTCGATAAAATTTGCCTCCAACGCAATCACCAAATCCGTGGCAAACATGTCGATGTGAAGAAGGTAATTGAAATTCTCATTAGTTATTTATGATTATTCTTAAAATATCGTTCATTATGGAATCTGATTTGTATTATAGCTAACTTGATTATTCTTAAATTACAGGCTCTTAGTAAAGCAGAGATGGCTTCTGCGACAAGTGGTGGTGGTGGCGGTGGACGAGGTGGTCAGGGTGGAAGAGGTGGACCTCGTGGAGGTAACCAAGGGGGTGGTAGTTGGGGAGGACGTGGAGGCGGCGGTGGCGGTGGTGGTGGTGGTAATGACTGGAATAATAGTGGAAATCAAGGTGGATATGGTGGGGGTGGAAGCCAAGGGGGCTGGGGAGGTGGAAATGGCCCTTGGGAGAATCAAAATCAAGGTGAGAGTCAAAGCCAAGGTGAGAAATTAAAAAAATTATACGTAAAATTTTTGTTTGGTTTCGTTTCTTCGACTTCTTTCTATTTCACTTTCAGTTTAAGCAATACAAAGAATTCTTCCCTTTTCATTTTACCAATTCTAAAAGTATATTTTTAAAAAATTTAATTTCAATATTAAACTAAATCTTAATTTCATTTCACTAATCTCAATTTACTTTTCAAATTAATAGAAATACAGTAATAAACGAAACGAAATAATCTTGAAACTTGGAAGAATATTTTAATAAACAAAACAATTTTTATTCTTTCAGGTAGCGGATGGGGTGGACAAGGAGGTCAGGGAGGCTACAACAGTGGCGGAAACTGGAGTAACGACAACTTTGGAGGAGGATATCAACAAGGCTATGGGGGTGGTCCCGTTCGAAACAACTACAATTCTGGCGGAAGACCAGCACCCTACGGTATTAATATAACTCCTACTGGTCGAGGAGACTCGAGATGGTTTTCTTCCTATGGTGGACAAGGTTGCTTTAGTCTTTTTTTAGAACTTCACAGATCTCATCAAAGTCCTTTTTTGAATTCTAAGTTCATTTAAAGATTATCTTCACAGCTTCAGAGCTTGAAAAAGCACCTTGGTCCATTTTTTTTTCATACTATATTTCGTATGGATGTCAATCCTATAAGAAAGTACTCATTAACTTTTCAGAAACCATTCCTTCGATTTTATCTCTTTTCTGTTATTTTAACAAATTTGAAAACAATTTTTTTCGTCTTAAGCAGGACCAATGGGTGGTAATAGTGGAGGTGGCGGCGGTGGTGGTGGCAGCAGCTACGGCGGAAATCAGGGATACGGAAATTCAGTTGGAGGAGGTAACATGGGCGGTGGTGGCGGTGGAAGAAGATACTAAATTGTCCTGGACTCCCTCAATCGGTGAGCATAAGTTTTTTTTATTTCAAATTCCCCGTCTCATAAAGGTAGAAGTACTTCCTTTGTGATCCTCGACGCAGGAATTTTTGGATGACTCATTTTGCACTTAAAAAAATATGAGAAAGATGATAGAGGCAATTACAAAAATATCTATTTGCACATGCGCTACGCATTTACAAATTCTTTCAGGTAGTTCTTCTAGCCAGCACTAGGATATTTTATTTCTCGTAATATTGACTAGAATTAGATAAACTAAAAAAGAGGGCTATAAAAACACACGTCCATTTTTAAAAGCGAAAATACAAATTAAATTGTAGATCTAGACAGGGTTGGCGTGACTTAAATCATATTTAAATCTGATTTAAATCAATCACGTTCTCATTATTAATTAGGTTTTGCTTTAAAAAGACATGCATTAGGAATTCATGCGAGTTTTGGAAATGTACCAACCCCTTTCGGTTTTTGTTGGGACAATAAGCTTAGGTTTACATGGCATAAAGATTAAAAAGAAAGATTGATGATTTATGTCCAACCCTGGACGTGCGTCTATAATCAGCGGAGAGTAATCGTTACAATTAGGCAGTGTGGATGAGAGCTAGAAAGCTATGTATCAGTTGGATTAGTACAAAGCTTATAGACCTTTTTCAATGTCAGGGTATCGTAAAGTAACTTCACTAACAATTTGTGACTTTTAAACCTCAGGTGACCCCTACTTGTCTTCTAGTCGTCAGTACTTCTGTACTGTTTAGTTTGGAGCAGGCAGGGCTAAAAGGCTAGACACAAACAAGACCAGGCAGGACAATCAGGATTCAGGACAGAGAAGCGTCACCTGTTAGATTGCTGTGAGGGAGGCTTATGCCTGTATTACATTTGGTACCTAGCACCTACTGCATCAGTACACGTTCGTCCCAACATTGTGAAAAAAGAAAGAGTTGTACCACAGTTTTATAGACTATGCTAGCACCCTCTTTATGACACGTGTATTTATATTATTTATATTTGAATGACAAGCAGTGATTGATAGGATTGTCGCGTACATTTATCGTTATCTGTATTCTGATAGAATATCACAATTGATATTTTTTCTTCCCTTAATCCGAAGACTCTTTGTTTCGAATCAACAGTCCGATTATTTTTTTAATTAATTATATATAATCTAGATTTTCGTACGTATTCGCACGAATTTCAGTTCCAATATACAAATACAATCTGAAAGTTGCTGTTAGGAATGTAGAGCAGATTTTCATTCCCGCTTCATATAGACTCTTGATACGCGACGAAGGTGATTCTTATGTACACCAAAGAATTAAGAAAGGTGTGCCAGGAAGTGAGGAAATGAAAAACAGGTATTTCATAGACAGACAGTGTTTCGAGACCATTTTGTAGGTCGTCTAGATTAACCGATTTATTTTAAGTTGTAATACTTTAAGAATTAGCTAATAAAACTGACCATAACCTTTTCCACGTCACTTTTCAATTGAAAAAAATGATTTTTAATGAATCAGTAGATTAAGATTCAGAAGTAAGGAGTCATAGGTTGATAGAGAAAGGATCGTCATGCGTGTTAGGCAAGTAAGGTAGATAAAGGATGCCGTAGAAGGCATTCAAGATAAAGTATTTATTTGGATTTACTGTGAAGGGATTTGGAACCTCTAGCTTCAATTTTTATTGCAATTTTAACAATATATGATTGCTACGCGTTTTGTTCAAAAAGGCGAGAAGGGACTTAGCTAATTTTTTTTATTGAAGCAATCGATTTATTCTACTATTTTAGGATTTTTTTTATCATTTTAGAAACGCGTAGCTCTCACGTTACATTATTCAAATAGAATACGAGATAATTTTCATACAAAATTACAAAATAACGATTTTGTGGCCATCCAGTATTTATTGAGCTTGTTAAATATTTAAAAAATAAAAAAAAAAAGTAAAAGTATTTTAAAAGCGTAAAAAATAAGGTGTAATTTTTTTAGCTGTAGTTTGTAAGCAATGAAACTGAATAAATCTTTAATTGAGTAAATTTATTTTTTAATGGTAGTTCCTTTCGCGTTACATAATTTGTTGAAGTTCTAAAAAAAAAACTTTAGAGATTGATTTTAATAAAGTGTTTTCTTTATTTTTAAAAGATTTCTTTTCTTTTTTTGAAAAAAGTTTTGGAAGGTGGCGATACATTTTAAAGGGAGTTTTTATAACTTATAATTTTTTAGTAATTAGATAGTATTATTTATTCTTGAGAGTAAGGAGGATTAGAAGTGATACCAGAAGATTCTAAAAACAGGCAGGTAGCAGAACCGAGGGACTATAGCCTCTTCATCAAACTAGACCTGGGTAGGATTCTAGTTAACTTCTGTAGTCCAATCAGGTAGGATAAGATTGCTCTTTTTAGATGTACGAGATTATAAGTCGTTGAAAGTATTGAGATCTGGAATTTTTATGGCACTAGAAACGGAAAATAAAAATGGACATTCTAATACGATATTCTGTTTTGTTAGTATATTTACTTGAAACATAATACCTTCTTAGGATAATCATTTTTAATTTTTTCTCATTAGCTAGTCAAGATTTCAGATCCCAATATTAAATGTGCATGAATTTTAGTATTGTTTTTAAATTTAGGGTCAATTTTTCGAAAATTTGAAAAAGAAATGAGTTTTATTTTTTATTAAGTTTATTGACGTACGGAGTTCGATAAATAATATTCTAGCTTATTGATTTAGGTGAGAACAATAAATTTGCAACTACATTAAAGAAAACAAAGAAGACAGAACTTTGAGAGTAGGAAATTAAAAAATTGAAGATAGTTTTACGAATTTTATTAAAATGCTATTATGTAGTAGTAGATTCGATTTTTTAATTGAGGATAAGATTTGTGAATAATTTGTTTTAACTTTTCTCTCTGTTAGGGATTAATAATAGTGGTAGGATAAATGTGTAGGTGTTGTAAACGAGTGCATCAAAGATTTATACTCTCTACACATGAGTCATCAAATGGTTTAAAATAATTAATAACTCTAATTTGAAAATTTTTGTCGCTTTCATGTGATAAAATTTTCATCTTAGAAAAATACCGATTTACTTTATGCTCACATTCATTGGTTATATTGAAGAAATGGAGCTCTTCCGCTTTTTAAATGACACTTAAAATTTACTTTAAATGTAATCTTTATTTTACTTTTCTTGTATTAATTGTTGTCTTTCGTTTTCATTAATTTCTGGTTTACCGTTCGGGCCGAAACTTGGAGAGAGAATCGTGTGTCTGCCTCTGAAAAGCCAGCCACCGTTGGAGGTAAGTTCGTGTAAGCTTGAAAAAATTCTATTCGCATCAGTAGATTCAGAATAAAATGAGCAAAACGCATTTTGCTTTGAAATACGTTTAAAATTGTAATTTAAATTTTAATTCTGTGTCTACTCTTGTGAAATTTATTACATGGAAATTATTATTGTATTATAAATTAGTTGTTAAATTTATAATTTTTTACGGAAATAAACTTTTTTTACAGAAATATGCTCATAATGTTATTTATTTCTCTGCATTAAATATGTTAGAATAATTATATATTAATGTTTAAAAAATGAAGAAATGCTAATACGTACAATTAATTGATTTATTATATCTAATAACACAAACACAACGCAGATTCTGACGAATATTAAGTACTTTATTCACAATTGATACTATAATAAATGCATTTCTATATCACCTTTCATTCTCACCTTAAATCTATATTTACATAGAAAATTTTTGTTATTTATTTTCACAAATAATTATTTTTCAAACAATTAATCCAGTCTTATGTAATTTATTTTTTACTTCAACATTTAAAATCGAAACCTGTTTTGAAATTTTACAAATATCTTAATGCTTTCAGCTTTGCATTATTTAAAAGAGAAATCACACACTAGTAATTGTTATTTAAATTAGCACATTTAAAAAATTTTTAAATAAAATAAATATTAAATCTAATATAAAATTTTACAATAAGTTTTTATTCTTAATTAAAATTAGGTTTTAGGATTTCTGCAGATCTATGTCTCCAGTACGTGCTGCTCGTTCTTTTTAAATCTTCCACTTGAACACTCTCCTCATGATCACAAGTGCTCAAGTCAGTTTGCTTCACAGGAGAAAAAACATGTTTCTTTATTGTTGAAACACAATTTGACTCATTTTCAATATTAAAATCTGAGATTTTTTCCTTGCAAGAAATTATATTTTTTGAATAGTAATTTTGCGTCTCAGAATGTGTGTTTACTTGCGAAAGAGTCGGATTTTGTTCTAAATTAAAATTCTTTCTGTTTGTATATAAATTTCTGATATCAGATTCACCCATCTGAGTTAGCTCTTTCACATTAGATTTCAAACTATTTTTTTCAGACTGATTAGACGTTTTCTCGCAATCGTTTCTAAAACTAATAGAACTAGAATTGTTGGAAATACTAGGTCTGCTCGAAATATCACGACTAGAATAATTACGAAAAAAATAATTATTAGACGTATTCTGGGAGTATAATTTCTCCTCGATTCTTCTGTTTATCACAACTGCTTCTGCTATTGGTATAGGTTTAATGTAAGTGAAAGTTTTTTTATGTGATTCTGTAGTTTCGACAAATTTCTTAATACTAATTGGTCCATTGATCACAGGAACAGCATTGCTGAGTTCGCCTGTAGCTCTGATAACTGGAGTTATGTTTCCCATCGGATCCAGTCTAGAATTGATCTGATTTTGGGAATTTGCACAAACTACAGAACCTTTACTTGTACATTTAGAGACTGAAGAGGAAGAGGACGTTTTAGGAATTTTCTTGGACTTCTTCGAGAGAACCTTTTTGAGTTTCGGAAGTTTACTTTCTTCAGTTAATGGCTTCGAGGGACTTGAATTTTTTTCGGACACTTTACTTTCTTCAGAATGATGGTGTCTTATATGCCGATTTAAGTTATCCTTTCGCCTGAAGTCGGTTTTACAAAATTCACAGGTAAATGGTTTTTCCTCTGTAAGACGAATTAAGTTATTTTAAAATTAAAATAAAAATAATTATTGAAAAAGGATATTAAAAACTTTACTTGAATGGGTAGTAAGATGTCGCCTCAATTCACTTTTGGATAAAAAGAGACGAATGCAATGAGCGCAGGAAAATGGTCGCTCTTTTTCATGTGTTCGTTTGTGCCGGATCAACAAAGACTTATCTTTGAAACTTTTGTTACATTGTTCACAAACATAAGGTCTTTCATCTAAAAAATAATAATTAAAGATATTAATATAGATCTTAAAAATAAAATAATCTTAAATTACTAAAGAATTAATTATGAGGATTTTTAAGTAGAGAACTAACTTGAATGTGTATGCATGTGACGAGTCAGATTCGCCATAATTCTGAAAGCTTTACCACAAGTATTACAGGGAAATGGAGTCAACCCTGAATGAACACCCGAGTGGCTTTTTAAATCATCTTTTTTACTGTATGATTTCCCACACTTGGTACAAGAAAAAGGTTTCAGTTCTGAAAAAAGGATAACGTTTTTCCTTAGTAGTAAGGAAGATTAAATAGTAATAAAACCAACTTACTGTTATGCGAAAACATGTGCCTATTGAGTTTATTCTTTTGAGGAAAAGCTTTATCACAAAGGTGGCATTTAAATGGTTTGTATCCACTATGAGTTCTTTCATGATATTCAAAGTGAGATCGTTTAACGAAACTTCTATCGCAATGTATGCATTGATATGGGCGAATTCCTGTGACACAAGAATCGTGATAACACATTCCCTTTTTGTTGCGAAATATTTTTCCACAGGCGTTACATTTATACTTTTCTGGCGAACCTGGCAAAATTGATATGTGACTTCGATCTAATTTTTGCTTCGGTTTTTGTGTTTTTTCTTTTTTAGGGTCTACCTCATTTTGATTCTGAAATAAAATGTCAATTCATGAATTATAAAGAGGTTTGATTTTTACTTTAACAATTATATTCTTATCGTATCATTTACAGAGTTTTGTGCTTCGACCGAAACTTTATTCGGACTGTTTTCATTGTCGCCTTCATGAATCTTTCGAGACCAATCATCTTTTTTCTCCTCTTTAGTTGTTTCATTTTCAGCAATAAGTGTTTCTTCAACAAAATTGGATTCTTCTTCATTAGAAGAAGTTCCACAGGAGAAAATCTCGTATTTGTTTGTAAGTTTGTCGACCACTAATTTTACAGGTCCTGCCTTACTATTATTTACATTCGAAGATTCAGAATGTGAAGCTTCTAAATCATTTTTTATTGAAAATTCTCTGGTCTGATAATCTAAATGTAGCATTTATATTAAAGAATAAGTTTTTGGTACATAAAAATATAATTTTAATTTATTGGAACTTGTACATTCGAGAAAAGGAAATATCTTACCAAAATTACCAATCTGCTGAAACTGCTTTTCGTTTTCACATGATTTACAACCAGCCTCCTCGTATAACAGACACAATCGACACTTTGTGTGACCACAAGAATCTTTTACGAGTCGTGTGTATGCAGTATTGGTCAATTTTCCACAATTCGGACATTCTTCTCCCATTATTTAATTAAAAATTCGATGCTTAAAAATCTTAAATGATTTATAATCTTAGATTTGATCCTTGAATTTTAGTGCTCTTAAATATTAGTGTAAAGAATACAGAGCGTTTAGAAAAATTAATAATCTTCAGACAAGAACAAACACGTTATCAAGTACCACTCATTCTGCGTTTATCTACGTATAAAAAAAAA
>CAJFCP010025910.1:145164-163659 GCA_904066005.1 Synergus itoensis | reverse complement strand
TTTCAAAATATTGAATTTTAAAATTTTTATGTACATTTATAATTTTTTTAAAAAATTGATTTTTCGTCAATAACTTCTCAAATAATCAAAATTCATAGCTTATGTTAATGTGTATTTCAGTATATTTTTCACACATTTTATAACATTTTATTATTTTATTTTTTTTCGACTTATTTTTTTGCTCTAGTATTTGTAGTTTCACGTTGGCAGGGAACTCGCGAAACACCATGTATATATATATATAAACTATCTGTGAATTCCATCTCAGGTTTTCATTTAAAATAAAATTTTAAAGAAGAAAGAAATTGTTAATGTTATAAGTATTTATAAAAGAGCGTTAGCTTATTTAAATAATTAAATTTTTTTTAATATTTAAAAAAATAAAAAAATCATTAATGCTTCCTCTATGAGGAAGCAAATTCATTTGCAACTTCACCATAATGAGGAAGCAAAGTGCTCAAAAAATGAGCACAAAAGAATATAAATATAGTTAAATGGAACACTCGAGATCGAATTCACAGCTAGTTTAAAATCTGTTTACTTCAGTAAACAGATAAGAACACAACTACCGAGGTAAAAATTTTTGTACTCCGCCGGAGTTCACCATCGGGGCAGTACAGGCCCAGTACAGTTGGCCAGTACAGATAATTAGTAATTCGCAAGTACTGGCAAAAGACTGGCTCCAGGAGCAGTGAGAAATATTAAATATAATCATCCTGAAAACAATTTTTAGAAAGTTCTTTTAGAACGGCATGCACAAGTCATCTTTATAAAATCTAAAAATTACAAGAAAATATACTTCAGTATTTATGATAAAAATAATAATTTTGGTTGTATTTTTAATGCAAAATGGTCAATATTAAATAAACATAAAACTTTATTACACAAAGATTCTCTCGTCAATAATAATTTTCCAAATTTCAATTTTTGCGAATACAAATATTTTTTTAAACATAAATTAAAAAAAATTTTAATTAAAGAATTTTTTTAATACATATACCCGTGTAGAAATTTCCAAACCTGGCCCAGATCGGTGATGAAACGCCCGGCCCGATCGGGCCCCGATCCAGCCAGGTTTGGCCAGGTCTGGGCCTGGTCGGGCTCTGTGTTTCATCCCCGGTCTTAAATCCCCCGATCGGGGCCAGATATCCCAATCTGGACCCGATCGGGGCCACAGCAAAATTTCTACTCGAGTAGCTAATAATATAATACAAATATGTAAATAAAGTTTCATGAAAATTTTTTTTTTTTTATAATAGGTCAATTAAAAATTTGAAAAAGAAACATTTTTAAATTCACCTATTTTTCGAAGCTTGTGAGTGTGTGATTATATGTATATATCAGTACCGAACGCCAGTACGGTACTAATGGTACTGGTACTCCGGCAATCTGTACTGGGCCAGTACTGGGCCAGTCGTGAATTTCTACTTAGGTATCAATTAACCATGCACTGTTAAAAAAACTGATCAAAATTTAATATAGTGTGAGAAAAGTCATTTGCATATATACCGTCAATTAAATTTAATATACCATTATGTTTTCCGTGTAGAAATTTCCAAACCTGGCCCAGATCGGTGATGAAACGCCCGGCCCGATCGGGCCCCGATCCGGCCAGGACTGGGCCTGGTCGGGCCGTGTGTTTTATTCCCGGTCTGAAATCCCCCGATCTGGACCCGATCGGGGCCACAGCAAAATTTCTACTCGGGTTAGAATTAATATACAACCATATTAAAATTATTATACTTTACATTAATATTAATATATCTTATATTAATATTAATATACCCTATATTAATTTTAATATGGTTTTATATTAATTCTAAAACATATGGTAATATATTAAATTTAATTTACGGTATATGCAAATGACTTTAAAAAATGTATATTAAAAGTATATTAATTTTGCAAACATTTTTAACAGTGTGAATATTCTGGTAATATTTTTTATTTATGTAATAAAGAAACTTACCACTATTCTCTTCTAAGAGTGATGCAATTCCTTGAGCCAAAATGACAAAAAGTATGAAGTAACTCAAATAAAACGATTTCCCCATTTTCTGTAGAAATTAAAGAAACAGTGGTTAGACGAATTGTTTAAGAGAACAGACAGCTTTTACTCGTTTAAAGCCAGACTAGATTATTTGAAAATGATCGAGACTGTGTGTTTTATACCATAATTTGTATACGATTCTTATGATTTGTAAATGATGATTGGATTACCTACTTGTAAAATTAAGTCCTTAGAAAATATCTTTTTTTAATTTTTGAAACGATTTTGTCATTGTTTTTAAAATTTCGTAAGAAAAATTCGAGGAAGTCAATAAATCTCAAGTTTATTCACTGGATATCATTTTTAAAATACACCATACTCTTAGTGGTGGGGGTGTTCAGATACACATTATGTTTATATGTAAGCTTAATCTGTATTAAACTTAATATATATTTAATCAGTATACAACACACTGTAATGTTGAAAAGATTGTTCGACTAACTCTTTATCTTTATCTTTCGACTAACTCTTTACCAACTGATTGGTCGCAGAAAATTTACATTTTGCGATGATACGTTTATCGAATGTTTAAACTATTATTAAATATAGTGTTTTTATTTCCATTTTCAGTGTTTTATCTTGGATAAGTGAGATATGAAAGTTTTTTGTTTTCGTGTTGTTGTCATACTTTATTTTATGCATAAATTGCTGAAAAAGTAAAAGGTGAAGTAACATATGTATAATGAATATGAAGTAAAATTTTCTTCTCATGAGGAAAAAAAAAAAGTATTTTAGAAGACAGAATTCAGACGATAGCAATTTTATGCGTAAAAAGGAGGTGATGAAACACCATATTTACTTTTTACAGGTAGACATTCAAATTATTGCGTGATTAACCAAGGTCAATTTCGAAGGATTGGATTATTTTGAGAATTAATTACTTAAGAATGATGTAGGCAAAACTTCGTGAATGTAGACATATATTAAGATGGTTGTAAAAATTTAACTAATCCAATCTACTTTTGGGTTAAGAAACACATCGTTATCAGCCCATTCCAAACATAGTATGGTTGTAAAAAGTGACGAGAATCTTTTAGAATTCAGTAGATCGAAACAATAATGTTTGCACAAATAAAATAAAGCAGACACAAAGTATAATATCAACTTTCCATTTATGTTTAATAACGATACAATCACGGAGAGACTTTCTTTGTCAATAAATTATAAAAATATATGAAACTTTAGTATTCTCTGTATTAAAACACTGAAAAATTTGAAACTTTTGTAATTATTCATATTACAGTACGAAAGTTTAATACTTTCACACTAAAAATTACCCTAGTAGAAATTGGTCTAGTTTTTCCTCAACACTCTCAAGTAACTCGTAGGGCTGAAATGGGGAAAACTAGACTAGAGAAACTAGGTAGTGCCTAGTTAGAATCTAACTAGAATTTCTTGAACAGATTTGAATGAGGAAATTCTTGACTAGTAATCAATGAAATTTCCTCATTCAATACGAGAATAGTTTTTCCTTGCCAGTATCTCGCTACAAACTAACTAGGATTTCCTGCTTAGTTTTAACTCGAAAGAACCCTCTACTGATTTCTGACAGATTTTCCTCGCTTGGAACGAGCACTTTTTTCCTGTCAAGGTTTTTGCGAGGAAAAGCTAGGGAAAAACTGTTATTAAATTTGAAATTATTACATTAGATTTGAAATAATAATATAAAGCTTTAATATAAAAAGATTCTCTCGTAAACAATAATTTTCCAAATTTCAATTTTCACGAATTAAAACATTTTTTGAAACATAATTTTAAAAAATTGTAATTAAACAGTTTTCGTGATACAAATAGCTAATTAATAATACAAATATTGAAATAAAGTTTCGTGGAAGCTTTTTTTATAACAGATCAATTAAAAATTTGAAAATGAAACATTTTTAAATTCACTTATCTATAAATTGTTTAAAACAAAAAAAAATTAAAAATATATTCCTCGAAATTATACCTGGCTTTTCAGCGATAAAGCTTGGCTGAGATTTTGTCAACGAAGTCCAAGCGGATAGAATAGCTCAGGTGGTAAGGTGCCCGGTGCGTGTATTAGGTTTAGGCTAGGGTTTAGGATTGTTAGGATCGTCGGGGGTTCGAGTCCCCCCCAGTGAGTGCGATTTTTCGAAAGAGTTTCTTCGTGCGATTATATGTATAAAAGACACCGTGTACGGTTATACGTGTAAGAGAAAATATTTATTGTAAATTTTCCATTATATATTATTATTAGAGAGTACGTAAGTACCCTCGTAAGAAACTAACTAGATTCCTTCTAGATTTCCTATTCACTAGTCAGTTCCTTACTAGAAGCAGCGTTACATTCCTCACCAGTAACTGACAAGTTTCCTAGTTAGATACTAACCAGAAGTAGGGAAAAACTAACTAGAAACTTACCTAAAACTAGGAGCAATTTCTACTAGCGTTGTATTTGAAATATGAAATATTATGAATCTGTATTTGAAAAATTAATCTTACTAAAAAACGAAATGGTGCTTATTAATTTTTCTTAAAGTAATTTGAATAAGAGAAAAAATGAATATAATAATCTGGTAAAACGTATTCGAGAAATTGACATTATGAACGCGAACGCGCGGAACGTTTTAATTCTTATTTTTCTCAATAGGATCGCATGGACTTTTTTCTCAAAAGGGGCATTTAATGGTAGACGTAGCATATAAGCGATATTCAGATTCATTCAGCTATGTATTTCTGCGTTACGTGTGAGCGTTTATATATATATATAAGTTAAAATAGGGGTTAGATCTTTAAGTTAAGAATATACTTAATGTACTTATTTAATGTTAAGAATGTAATTTTCGTATAGTGGCTTTTAAATTCTCATATTCTTTCTACGAAAGTTTGAAAAGATTATTTCAGTTTCTGAAATTCTTTTTTCACTTATTGTAACAAAAATATGAAACTCGCCGACTGAAAACCACTATATCAATTTTTGACACAAAGTCACTTTTTTCCGTTTTTTAATATTCTAGAATACTAAAGTTTCATATATATTTTTACCATTTATTGAAAAAGAAAGTCTCTTAATTCAGATTTATAATTATCTGATAGATTGGAAAAATTGCGCAACGGAAAGTCTTTTTAATTTAACCGTATTATTTAAAATAAAGGGACAAGATTGTTTATTATATTTAAAAATTATTTAAAGATCGGATTTTGAGAAGAAAAACGCATTTGAAGGGTTTCATGGCATAATCGCATAAGTGCCATTTTTTGAAAACATGTTTTATTGGCCTAATAATTCTCTACAATTCTACCGCACATTGTGGTGAAAGGATATATCAAAATTCGAACCGGAAGTGAGTTTTTAAAACTCGTGATTTTTCATAACCATGTAAGTATGGGCCCACCTGCGCGACACTCATGCGCGACACTCATTCGTCTTCAACGTATAGTTTGCCTATTAGTCGGCGGTTTATGAATAAATAACACGTGAACTAGCAACCCAGTTCACGTGCTGCCGGTCGACACGTTGTTTACCATTTTTCAATTGAAATTTAAGGTGGAAAATTATGTTACCAGACGAAAAATAAAAAAACTTTTTTAAATAAAAGTCGAATACGCTATAAATAAAAGATAAAAAATAAGAATTAATTATTAATTATAAAATATAATAATTATGCATTAATTTAATGTTTAAGTATTAAATTAATGAGAAAAAGTATTAATTATTTGAGAAAAAATGTTTAATTAGCGTATTTGACAGTTTAGAGATATCTACAATGATTTCTATTACCTTAACCATCTTTAACATTTAAAAATATATATGATTGTATTTTTATAGCAATAGTTGTAAAAAATGTTTCTTTTAGTTAGATATTTAAATTGTTTAAGAAAATTGTGAGTTTATAATTGAAATTTAAAATGTTATTAGATTATTTTTTCATTTAATTGACTGTATTTGATTTTATTTTCATTTTAAAAAATAAGTTAAATTAAAAAAAACTTACAAACATATAAGTCTCTTTTTACTTTGCGTATTAGAATAAAAATACATTTTTCTTTATTTTTTTAATTTTAAAATTACATTTGTGGATATTTTCATGACTATATCAGTAATTAACACTTCAAAATACACTGACATAAGTATAGAGATTGAAAAATACAAAAAGTTTAATTTTTTTTTCAATTCATCACAGCAATTACTTATAAAAGATAATATATGATTTATAAATAACTAAATTTGAAGTAGAAAATTTATTTTTACAGATTTTTCATCAATTCTAACATTTTTAATGCAAAAATAACTGAAATATCAAATATGAGTAAAAAAATCAAGCTTAAATATAATATTTTCATTGTTATCCTCAAATGTATTTCGCAAATGAAAATCTTAATATTCATATGTTAATCTAGCTATTATTACATAGATTTAAAAAAAAAACATCTAGATACGTTAATCCTGTCAAAAGTTTTGCTGAATCAAAAAAAAAATTTAATGGTTTTTATGGTTTTCATGGATATTTTTTTCTATATTTAGCACATGAAAATATAAGTATACCTATGTTAATCTATCTATCATTACATGAATTTCAAAAAAAAAAACATGCCTATACGATAATCCAGTCCAAAGTTACGATGGATCAAGAAAAAGTTGGAAAACTTTATAAATATATGTCTCTTTTTGCTTTGCGTATTCGACTAAAAAGTGCCTGGGCCTTCTAGAGACAAGTACTGGGTTTTTTGTTTTTCCTAAGTCTCTAGGATATAAATGAATGTGAAAAAAATATTACCCGTCATTAATTGTTAATTATAAAAATAATGTATATAAACAAGTAGTCCAAATTGGTGCTTTTTCATGGAAAAATTCATTTTTCACTAATCTATCTTGTAATTTGGAACGGCAATTTTTTTTTGTATTGAGTATTTTTCAGAATTTTTTCAGAATTTTCTGTAATGTTATATAAGTTATAAACTCTATTTTTTTGCTTAAAAAACTCTAAAATGCAGTGTTTCTCATACTAAACCCAATGTAACAATTGTATTTTTTTCAATCCTGTTCTTGAGGTGTTTATTTTCATGTTTATTTTCATTTTCACCATAAAAACCCCATAAAAATCAATTCCAAACATGATATGATCGTTTTTTAATTTTGATCTGCCATATTGGTTCCGCCTTGGATTTTCATCAATTGCAAATTTTAAAATTTTTACATCAGATTCGGATTCAGCGATGATGAAAACCCCCAGAAAACAAACACTGTTAAAAAAAACTGATCAAAATTTAATATACTGTGAGTAAAGTCACTTGCATATTCCGTCAATTAAATTTAATATACCACTATGTTTTAAAATTAATATACAACCATATTAAAATTAATATAGGGTATATTAATATTAATATATCTTATATTAATATTAATATACCCTATATTAATTTTAATATGGTTTTATATTAATTCTAAAACATATGGTAATATATTAAATTTAATTTACGGTATATGCAAATGACTTTACAAAATGTATATTAAAAGTATATTAATTTTGCGAACATTTTTAACAGTGAATTTAAAGAATTATTGAATGTAAAGAAAAATACACGACTGAAAGGGCCGTTAAAAGAAATTAAGAAATAGTGGAGAAGGTTATAAAATCGAAAAGAAAATGCTTTTATAAATGTCAATTATATTATATCGATATAATAAGAAAAATATAAAAAAAATATAATCTTTTTTATCAATTATATTCTTTTTTTGTATAGTAGTTACCAAATATAAATAAACTAAATATTTCATATAAAAATAACACTGTAGTATTGGAAACATCATTTTTTTGAAAGACAATTTTTGACGCTATCTCGAAAAGTATTAACTTTTTCAAAATTTTTTTTATTGAGATCTGTAGGGCTCCATCAAATCTCGAATGCACTTTCTTATTTTTTTTAAGAATTCGATTTTTGAGAAGGTTTTTCCCCTCCTGAAAAATTTGTCGCAATGGTCTTAAACGCTTTTGCCGTGGAGCCCTTCATTTATTGATATTGGTAGCAATTTGTAGCAATATCAATAAATAATGTTTTTCGATAAAAGGATACATAGTTTATTTTCGATAAAATAATAATGTATAGGCTTGTGTTTAGTTAATACAACATTCAAATTTAGACTCTACTTAAGTATATTTGAAGCAATCCATTTCGCATATGGAGGAAACGCTAAATTCAGATAAACGTCAGGATCTTTTCCATTTCCAGATATTCCACCCCAAGACATCACTCCAATCAATTTTCCATCAACAACCAAAGGTCCACCCGAATCACCATTACAACTGCTTACTTTTCCAGTGTTATCAAAAGTACATATTTCTTTCATTGTAATGTCATCATTAGGATAAGCTTCTTGACACTCATCCCGGCTAAATATAGACACATTGATTGACCTTAATTCTAAGGGGAATTCTACTTTGTCTCTGAAATTTAAAATATAAAATTTGTTAGAATTTAAAGAAAAATTTTCTTCAACGCTTATCTAACTAAACACCGGAGAGGAAAACAAGGAAGGAGAAATATCTCGTAATAGGTAAATAAAAACTCTCACGTGTAGCGTAGAATATTGACATTTCGTCAAGGCTGACGTTCTAAGCTCTAAACAAATTATTTCCAAAAGATTTTCTTTCATTTTCGAATTTAATTAATTAATTTAGAATTTCGGTCATCTTCTTCGCTACGCCTTATAATATTACCATTGAACAATAAGAATGGAATCGAAAACTATATGTAGCGTCTTTTGGACATTTGTTGAAGAAAATAACATTAGTTTTTAATATATTTGTGACAACTTACTCTGTGTATTTTATGCATCCCCAGCCACTAAGAGTGCCAATAGCGTTTTCTGCTAATTTACCATTGTGCAGTGAAATCAATCGATTAGGAGAATTCACCAGATCCAAAATTGGAGAAATTTCAAGCAACGCAAGATCATTTGGAAACGAAGGCGGATGAAAGTCTGGGTGGACAATTTTTTTGACTACTTTGTGACGTATTCCCTTATGTAAATTCGCTGAACCAGATAAAACAGTGAATTTATCAGATTTTTCCATAAAACAGTGCGCGGCACTTATGATCATTTTAGGCGACAGAATAGTGCCTCCACATTGATTAACGTTATTCCTTTGAATATTGACAATGTAGGGAACACTTTCAATTTTTACAGGATGATTTCCATTCGGATTTTTATCAATTAGACGTTTTTTACGAAAAATAAGATTCGATGATTGCCCTGCAATGAATTATTTCAATACATATATATTTTTTTGTATTATGATTTTTTTATATTTACGATAATATATTAAGAATACTTTACTTACGAATATTCTCATCTGGCCAAGAAAAAATTTCTTGTGATAGAGTTACACACAATATGAAAAAATTTATATATTTGCTGCCCATTTTTCAGCAGAAATTGAACACCTGATTGTTAACTATCGTGAGCAGACTGTCATGTGATAAAAAGGTTGGAGCTAATTTTATCTCTTCAAAATGAGAATGTAAACCGAGATTATTTCAAGGTAAAAATAAATTATTCATCATTTATAATTTATTACTTATTTACTTAACATTACAGTAAAATATACGGTCTTTTCACAGAGATCAGTCACTGGAAAATTTTTTTTTTTCTTTAACAATATTTTTCGAGCAAGTGATCAAACTGATTAAATAATCAGTATAATATCGTTTAAAAATGGGGCAAACATTAGATATTAATATACTTATTTTCAACTGGTAATTTTAATAAGTAATCATTTTTAGTTGATAGGTTGAAAGAATCTATTTAAATTGACAAACAAAGAATATGAGAATCTGCATAAACGATTAACAGATTTGGCTTTCAGAAAAGGAGGGAAAAAATTTATTTAAGTTGATATATAATTATTATAAACCTTATATAATATATATGGGCATATCCACGAAAAGTGTCATTTTCTCTCAAAAAAAAAGTTTTTCAAACTTTTTTCCTACATTCTACATACATATAGAAACTCATTTTTTAGGGTGATGAACAGGGGCGGCGACTATGGGGGGGCAAGGTACTTTTTGCCCCCCCCAAAAAAATTTTTTGGGGGGGGCCGTGCCCTTCCAATATTTCAGAGAGCAAAATTGATATTTGGAAATTCATTATATTGTCTGATCAGTTGGTACTCTGATATACACCAATTTTTACGACCATCGTTTTGTTTCATAATACACGTGTGCTTGCACATGTTTTCATAATAATTATTATGAAATTTCAGTTGGAAAACTTGCAAAATTTGTGCCCCCCAATATTTTGTTGAAGTCTCCGCCTCTTGTGGTGAATAACTTTGCGCATGCGTGCAGTTTGCACAAAATATTGAAACAAATAAGTCGATCAATTTAATTGAATTAATAATATTTTTGAAATGGAAGGTGAAATAGGATTGTTTTTCCTCCTTAAATGTTTGCGAAAAAACTTTTCGTCTTTCAGATAAAAAAACTTTTTTGTCCAAAAGATATTTTCAGACAAGTAATTCTACAGAAAAAAGTAATATTTTTCCATTATTTGCCTATTTTTTGTAATATATCCAAATATTCTGAACTTTTGAAAAAAAATTCTACACAAAAGTTAACTTTTGTGTTTCAATAAAACGGAACTTTTTTGTATGATAAATTTTTTTGTAGGCATTTAAATTAAAAAAAAAAACAATTTTTTTTACTTTTTTTAACTGTAATTTTTACATGATTCACATGATTTTTGAGGCACACAATTTTCCTTTCGCGGACGTATTTTGGCAACCGAAATACACCAAATCTAATAGAAAATTTAATCTTATCTTGATGCGCGTGATTTGTACAGCTGCTGGCGCTGGAGTGGACATTTTCGCTAAAAATTTGGAGTGGACATTTTAGCCTTAAATTGGGCATAACTTTTGCGCGCACTGCGATTTTAGTTTCATAGGCGGTAAACTTCTTCGCCCTAACATACTGCTTAATTTCCGTGAGCACAGAAAAGTGTACTGCAAGTATTCTTCGAGTAAAGTGCGACGATGGAGTGGACATTTTTTCGACAAATTCAAAATTTTCGATTTTTGAATGTGTGATACTTCTATTATTTTGAGAGCACACGTTTTTCCCTTATATGGTGTCTACTGGCCACCAAAATATAGTAAAAAATCGAAAGATTTTTGACCTAGGTAGTTGCGCGCACTTTCTACAACTCCAGACCCAGGAGTGGACATTTGAATTGTGAAAGCGGTGACACGACTTTGAGATTTTCTTGCTGAGTTACAAATCAAAGCACAGTGTCAAATCAATGAAATTTCAGTAGCCTATGTTCCACTGAACTAGCATGATTTTTTTTAGAATTTTCAAAACTTGCGCGGAAAAGCTGTGAGCATGCAAAATACTCAATTCGTAGGTGGTGACAAATATTACACAAGTATTTTTGGGATTTTATTCACCGATTATATGTTATATCTTTTTATGAGGGTTTCTGTAATGACTGTAAGCTTTTGTTTCTATTTCAGGGAGTTTGTTTGTAAATTTTTGTTCGGTTTAACTTGTATTTTAAGTTATTGAGTTGAAGTTTCAGACGTCTAGACTGACGATTTTTTTACATTTATTGAAATAATAACAACAGAAAAAAGTTTCCTCTGTTCCTAAAACCAAAAATTTGTATTTATTTACTAGGAGCAATTTTAGAGAATTTAGAGGAATTTGCAAAAGATTTAAAATAATTTTAAGGAATCTGAAGACATTTACAGAAGATTTAAAGGTTTTTAACAATTTCAAGTAATTTTAAGGGATTTTAAGAGATTTCATTTGATTTACTCCACATTAGAATAAATTCCTTAAAATTTTTTAAAATAACTTAAAATGTTTTGAAATCTTTTGAAAATTTTTAAACTCTCTTGAATTCTATCGAAATCCATTGAATTCCTTACAATCAATTATCACTAAAATCTCTTGAACTCCCTTGAAATTCCTTAATGTCACTTAATTAAAATCTGATAAAATCCTTTAAGATATTTTGAAATTCCCTAAAATGAAAAATCTCTTAAAATCTCTATAAAATCCCTTGAAATTTCTTAAAAACCCGGGAAATGTCGGGTAAATTTTTACTAGTAAATAAATAAAAGTAAAATGATTTTTGGAAATTTTTTTGATATTCTTAATCCAAAAAATACAAAAAAAAAAGAATAAAATGAACATTTTCGTCAGACTAGACGTCTGAAACTTCAGCCCAATTTTTAAGTTTAGATTTGCCTATAATACAACGGTGACAGAAAAATGACACTGTTCGTGGATATGCCCATATATTTATATATTTATTTATTCATATATTTTCATTTAATCGACCCTAATTATATAACATTCATATAACAATTGAATTGAAGTGATCCATTGAATTCTATTCAATCTTAAGTCAAAAAAAATCTGCCCGCTTCGCGGGCACATTCTCATTCACACGTTGCGCTTCGCACTCCGTATTGCGTGCTTCGCGCGCTGGCACTCGCTTGGCAATCTTTATCGCTGTTATATACTTTTGTTTTAATTACTTTATTTATAAATGAAGATGAAAACTAATTTACCTAAGGTTCTATCGACCTCAAGGAAGACATTCTCATCAGGATACTCGCGCTTCGCGCTCGATGTTTTATTTTTTTTTCAAAAAATATATTAATTTTTAATACCATTAAACAGGGGCGTAGCTACCGCCGTATCAGCCGTATCAATGATACGGGGCCCCCGAGCTTCAGAGGCCCCCGAGTGTATTAGCGAAAATTCGTAAAATTAAAAATTAAAATTAAGGTAGAAGGGTAGAAGGGCCCCCCGACAAATTTTGATACAGGGCCCCCCTAGAGTAAGCTACGTCACTGCCATTAAACTTTTATTAAACAATGAAATGCATTAATCTTATAAGTCAATCGATTCGTCTGGACACAAGGAATCTTCATTTCTTTTACATCAGCTTTAAATTTTGAATATTTTATAAATTATATTGGAAAAATGAATTTTACGAAAATTATAAAAGTACACGAAACTTGTAAAATTAAATATTTTGGTAAACCCTTGTAAAAATATTTGATACAAATTTTTAAAAGTATTTTTCACGATTAAAAGGAAAACTATTCATCTTATTGAAAAATGGTCAAAAGAGAACTTGTAGATCTTTTTAAGACCAATAATTATGTTTCTTATTATTTTCTCAGCATCTTGCGTTATTTGTCTCAAAATTTGAATTTTCGATTTTTTAAGGAAATTCAAAAAGTTGTTATGCCTATCCTATAGGGAGTTCAAAAAGAAGCATTTTTCATCTTTAGACTTTTTTTCATATCGTGCGTTGTTTGGCTTTTAATTTAAGTTTTCTTTTATTTTTTTGGATTTTCAAAATGTTATAAGTCTTTCAATTTTTCTTTTATCCAAAAAAGTTATTAGGAAAAATTGTTCGAATTTTTCAGTACTACGAATATCCGTGCACAGAATTTTTAAATTAAAAAAAAAGTGGTATCAAAAATTTTCAAAATGCTCCAACTTTTTGAACTTTTATCCAAAATGGCTGGCCAACGAACTTGATCTTCATTTTAGGACACTCAAAGAGTATACCAAAGGCTAATCCAATCGGTCAATTCTTTCGAAAGTTATCGTGCTCACAAACTAAAAATCTACAGACAGACACATTCGTAAAAACATGTTTTTCGGGTTCAGGGGGGCCCAAAACGTGGACATTTGAAAAAACGGGGGGGGGGGGTCAAATTTTGCACAAATCTAATACCTTCTCTGATGAGAATGTAAAAATCTATCAAATAATGCCACGTCAGTTTAAATTATGTTATATCACGCTCTCGGCTGCTGTACAAAATTCATGCGTCTCCACGTGATAGATTGTAAACGCAAATTTACTGCGCAAAATACATAATATTATAAAGCTGTGGTAGTCAATTTCATGAATTATTATACAAATGTCGACTGCTTCATTTCAAATGATTTGCCGTTGTATAGTCTCGTTTCTGAATTGGTTACGTGCTCCGGCATTGAAAGGAGGTATTTCATCAATTTAGTAATTAATTCATCAATACATTTATGTTTGAATCAACACCTGGAAAATTGAAGTTGATTGATTTGAAAAGAAAAACAAATATATATATAGCACTATTTGACAAACACAATTTCTGTTCTTATTAACTAATCAATTAGCAGAACATACTTCAGAATCTTCCTTTACTTGAATTTAAAATATACTTTTTAATTACGATCGTGCATTTACATATTCCTATTTATATTTAAATATATTTTGTGATTATATAGTCTTCGTGCCTTTTTAAATTTTAGAACCTTTGCAACGTGTCATGTACGTGCATAATGGACAGCTATGAAACAAGAGTTTTTTCATGACGGCGAAAGACTTGATGTTGATAGGGAAACTGATGGAGGAGAGAGAGGGGTTAGAAGGGTTGACGCTAGAGTCTAAGCAACTTCTAATTAAAAATATATTCACGTTCGTTAACCATGTACAAAATGTTACCTGAAGCTCTATTCATTAAAAGCATAATTTTTCATAAAGTATTCTTTTCAGCTTGAGTAAAGCAATAGCATAAGATAAGAAAAATTTAAAATTATAATAGCTAGAACAGAAGTATTTAAAGGCACTAAAAGAAGTATTTAAATGAAATTCGGAGTATATAAGTGTATTTTTCCAATACTTTGAACAGTGTTGAAGATGTTCAAATGAGTTTATTTTTCATAAAATGTTAGTTCTTCGAATAATGCTGAAGTAGCTGAAACTGTTTTAGTTTGACAAATTATGTTGAAGTAAACGGATTCAAATGGATACGAATTAACGGATTCAAACGGATAGAAATTTTTTATTCGTATGAATGTAAACTTTGCATCCTTTTCAATCATTTTCCATCCTTTGTTAGACTTTTAAATCTTTATCCATTTGAATCATTTTCAATACGTGAAGTGAAATATAATCCGCTTTTATCCGTTTGAATACGAATTTCTTATCCTTATCTATCCGTGAGATGGTATCGTATTTATCCGTTTTAATCCGTTTTCATCGGAAAATATTATATCCTTATGTATCCTTTTTAATCCAACTATAAATAATCTATTCGTATGTATCCGTTTGAATCCTTCTTCAAGTAAAAATATGCTATCCGTATCTATCCATTTAAGTTTTCAACTAGTAATACTCTATTCGCGTCTATCCGTTCCAATCCATAATTTTCTATCCGTTATTCTATCCTTTTCTATCCGCAACCTACTTGCCATTCCTTGATATCTATCAAACGGATAAGTATTCTATCCATGACAGTTAACAAGAAATGTCAAAGTAGGTCGCGGATAGAAGAGGATAGGTTGACGGATAGAAAATTATGGATTAGAATGGATAGAGAATACATTTTTTAGACAGGATTGAAGAGGACAAGTAATGATTCAAAGGGATAAGTATTCTATCCGTGATAGTTAACAAGAAATGTTAAAGCAGGCCGCGGATAGAAAAGGATAAGTTAGCGGATAGAGAATCGTGGACTAAAGCGGATTAAAATTCATTTTCTTTTGATAGGATTGAAGAGGATAAGTAATGATTCAAACGGATAAGTATTCTATCCGTGATAGTTAACAAGAAATGTTAAAGTAGGTCGCGGATAGAAGAGGATAGGTTGGCGGATAGAAAATTATGGATTAGAATGGATAGGGAATACATTTTTTTTAGACAGGATTGAAGAGGACAAGTAATGATTCAAACGGATAAGTATTCTATCCGTGATAGTTGACAAGAAATGTTAAAGCAGGCCGCGGATAGAAAAGGATAAGTTGGCCAATAGAGAATCGTGGATTAAAGCGGATAAAAAATACATTTTCTTTAGACAGGATTGAAGAGGATAAGTAATGATTCAAACGGATAAGTATTTTATCCGTGATAGTTAACAAGAAATGTTAAAGTAGGTCGCGGATAGAAAAGGATATGTTGGCGGATAGAAAACTATGGATTGAAATGGATATGCAATATATTTGGTGAAGAACGGATTAAAGAGGATAAGCAATGATTAGCACGGATAAGTATCCTATCCGTCACATTCAAACGGATAAATTTTTAATCCGTCATAGGTGTCAGGATCAAATATAAGTAGTTCGCGGATAGATAAGGATTGAGTCGCGGATAAAAAATGAAGGATTGAAACGTATAAGTATAAAAACGAATAGTAATACATAAAGACAGATACAGAAGGATGAAAACGGATTGTTACACCGGATAAGATTATGATTCAAACGGATAGATCGATATCCAACGGATTCAAACGGATCGCTGAGTATTAAATGAGTATTCAAACGGATGCTTATGGATAAATGACGGATTAAAACGGATTAAGTTTCAATCCGTTTACTTCCAGCAGGGATATAAACAAGATTTTTAAATTTCTTTATTAGATGTTATTTCTATGAGGTTCTCCATCTTTAAAAATCACTGTAGTTGTTCAAATTGTTCCATTTTAGATGTGGTTATAGATTTAGAGTTGTTTCAATGAATTTGCACTATTTAGACAGCCCTAAAATGATTAAAAATGTTCTTACAGGTGTTACAGTCACTTTGTCTAAACAATTTTGTTGTCTAAACAATTTCTAAATTTTTCGAATACTAATTTTCAATTTCTATTGAAGCGACCTCCAATCCTTTTCTCCTGAATTCCGAAATCAATTCATGTCCACAACTCTGTTCGAGTTGGAGAAACCTGGCGGTAACCTGGTGTAGAGGGTGAGGTGGGAGGGGAACAACTAGGGTTGAAATGGAATGGCTTGGGCAATGCAAATGTCACCGCAGCTGGTACGATAGGGGTTGGATTATCCCTTTGAAGCGGCTAGGTTAGTGCTTTATTGGCCAGCGTCAATATCTCTTCGTTTTAGGTATCATTAGCTGGAAAACGTCAGCTGCCGGTTACATTTAGACTGTCTAATTCATCATTCGCTCTAGGCACTTGAATATAATATATAACTGAAGTTCTGCTGAAGTGATATCTTCGGAAAATTTATTAATCTAACTCGATCCGCCATATTTGTCCATATCCTCAACTTCTGTGAAAATTGTCACTATTAAAAGAACTATGAGGATTTTAATTAGAAATTTTACTCCAGGGGCAATAACAACATTCCTCTAAAGATTGGATCACGAATTTCTAAGATTTTCGGGATTAAAGCTTTGGAATTCCAATTATCTTTCCCGGTAAGAAGGCTTGAATAGAATAAAATAAAAAATTTAATATTTTAACGTAAAAGTAGAGATAATTCTATTAAATTTAATACCTGATTTTCCCTTTATTCTTCAATGTACAAAAATATAATTGATTATCACAAAAATTTAATTTCCGGCTATTCACATGTCGTTAATGACATCTCTCTCGTGTTGAAGTTTCAGACGTCTAATCTGACGATTTTTTTTACATCTATTGGAATAAAAATATTTTTTATAAGTTTTCAAAGTTCCCAAAATTCAAAATATTTATTTATCTATTAGCAGACGTTTACTTGGTGTTGTCGGGGATTTGAAGAGATTTAGGAATTTAAAGAAATTTTAAAGAGACTTTAAAGATTTCAAAAGATTTTAAGTGATTTTAAAGAATTTCAAGAGATTTCATAACTGATTTTAGCTGATTTTAACGAATTCCAAGGATTTTGAAAATATTTGAAGATATTTTGACAGATTTTAATGAACGCCAAAGGATAATGAAATATTTTTAACAATTTAAGACGTTCATAGAAGATTTAAAACATTTTAAAGAATTTCAAGTAATTTGAAGGGATTTTAAAGAATCTAATTCCATTTCCTCCACATTGGAATCAAATCTTTTAAATTTCTTAAAATCACTTAAAATGTCTTGAAATCTCTTTGAAATTCTTACATACTATTGAATTCTTTCGAAATCCATTGAAATTCCTTACAATCACTTAAAATCACTTGAAATCTCTTTAAATCCCTGGAAGTTCCCTAAATTTACTTAAAATCTGAAATTTATAGAAATCTCTGGAATATCTTTTTACTAACTCTTGTAAACTCTTTTAAAAACTCCTTGAAATTTTGTGAAAACTGTTAAAAATCCTTAAACTGTTTTGAACTCTTAAAAATCATTTAATAAAATTAATTATATTATTGTGAACTATTATGGCATAACTAATTTGGTCTAAGAATCGAATATTGTTTTTTCCACTTCGAATTTTTTAGATATGAAGTATCCAAGGTTAACAACTATTTATGAACAGAAAAATGTTACGACTATTTTCAGTAAAAACAATTCAATTTCATGTTTGAATTATTTTTATTACATTGTTCAAATAATGTTTTGTTTGCAGTGACAATTTGACTGAAGTTGTTGAAAATAAACGAAGGCACAATTGTTACTCATTTCACTGTAACTAATCTACTTCACTTATCGTAACATATAACAATATTACAAAAGAATTTTACGTAAGAATTTTTCTCTATAAGATGT